>MU834867.1:0-43551 GCA_029204225.1 Diphasiastrum complanatum
TGATATTCAAAGAAATTCCATGTAAGAAAACAAATACAATGTGGGCGTGGGAAAGCGGCAGAGGCCTCATTTGTTGGATATTGTACTTACCTCTTGGGATTCAAGGGAGGTAGAACACAAAGGGGATCTGATAAGGTGTAATCTTTGTCGTGAAACAATGGCAATAAGATATCACATTTCAGGTCAAACATGCTCTTTTAGTTTTGTTTATAGGCAGGTAAAGTTTGGTCATGGTCAATGGGATGTGTTGGATGCTGATATGAGAGAGCAAGATGTGGACATGTGTATCCATCTCTCACATGATGAAATACGTGAAGTGTGCATCAACAGTGGGTGGAATCTAGAAGATTTACGAGCTCTGCTTGAATTGACATTTGCCGATGTGCCCACAAATTTCATCTTCAATATTGATGGACAAAATGTATGTCTTTTAAATTACTTTCCTATAATTTGCTTTGTAAGGATTTCTGTGCACAATGTCTAACATGTGTAGCAATGAATAATACATCGTTTAATACTAGTGTCTAATTTGCAGATTAGGAGACGTGCAGAAAAGGACCATACTTGCGATTCGCTTATAAATTTTGCTACATTAAAAATTCAGTGGGACTGATGTGCTTTTATACATCAACGGCATGCTATTATCTCTGATTGTTCAAGAATTTGTGAGCATAATTCAAGCAAAAAAGCAGTTAATCACTTTTCTTTACCTTTTCTTGAAAAGTGTTTGGATCAAAGAGGATAGAAACTGAATTTTCATATCAGAATTGACATTGTACGGAATTCTAGAATTTCGCACGTGTGAAAATCATAGATTTTCAAACCTCTTTAATTCCTGGCTATTTGGTCCAAAGATATTGATGTTATAGCTTGATGGAAAGCTTATGAAGTATACTTTCCATTGCAATTGATCCCAAATCAATCTGATGTGTCTTACAAAAATAGCAGTCTTAGTGAATTTATTTGCAATATGCATGTACTGGACCTAAAGAAAGTTTAAATTGAACTTTCAAAAACAAGAAATTTTAATGGGAATCTGTTGTTATAAACATCTGTGTATTTATTTTTTTGAGAAAACCGTCGGATTTTAAAACTCCGACCAAGTTTTTGGTCTGCCCGCACAACTCCGATGACTTGACCTCACTAGTAACGTGTGTAGTTAATTGGAAGTTGGGTAGCCGCAACGCGTGGGGTCCATACTTCAAGATTCTATTTTCTACCATTAACTAACATAATTTCTCATGTAAATGCACATCAAAGCTTCTTTCCATCTACTCATAGCGTTCACATCAATGGAAAACAGTCTTATCGATCTAAATAGCATAGCAAGAAACTTTGAATATTTTGGATCACAATGAGCGCCAACGTGAATCTAAATTTTTGCAATTCAGAAAATATGGAGTGTGTTGGATCAAATGGAGCGGCAAGGTTATTTCAAACTTTTGCAATTCAAAAATTTGCAATTTCAACACACATCTATTGAAAAAGTATTTTGCTCATAACTGCAAAGCTTTGATTTTGCATATAGAGCAAGAAACATGGAGTGTGTTGGATCAAAAAGAGCGCCAAGGTCATTTCAAACTTTTTCAGTTCAATTTTTTTTTTCAATTAAGATGAGTTTTAATAGCTTGCAAGATATATAACAATTTGGTTTTCTACTAGATTAATCTATCGATTATTAAGATGTCTAAATATCATCTCCATATTGATCTTCTCACAAAATATGTTGCACTGTCAAAAAAAAAATCTGAAAAGATCCACCTTACCAGCTCACCAAAGGATGCAAGACAGGAAACATTGTGATCTACGGGTTGATGGAAGTTTATATCCAATTGATCCAAGCACAATGCAACATCCAAATTTTAGATCAGTCACACAACTCATACTGTTTTTGTGTGAAGGAACAATGGTCTATTGGGTTATTGTGAAAGATTGAAAAGCTATGGCATTAGTAATTCAATGAAAAAAATCCATTGTTTGGAAAATATGTTGAATGGTTTGCTTACTAACTACAGAGAAAAAGAAACTCTTTCGTTGCAAACAAAAGAAGAGAATGAAATCTTGAAGATAGATAATTCTCGTTTGCAAGATATTATATTAAACTTTAACCAAGAAACTGACAATATGAAAATAATTGTACAAACATTGCGTACCTCATATTGTCAAATAAATGCAGAAGTAAACACATTACGGAAGAAAATATTGAACAATAAGCAAAAAAGAGTTATTTTGAAAGGTATTGACGAGCTTTCATCAAGTGGGGGTCAATGGAAAAAAAGAATATATGCTTTCAAGTAAGATTATGTTTTAAACTATTCATGTGTTTTGTTTCATCTAGCACATCAATTATTGTGAATTATTTTTTTTTCTAAATCTTATTTTATTTTGCAGATCAGTTTAGTCACGAATCGAAATCTGAAAGACAAGGACATGATTGGAAAGTCTTTGAGTGCAGAACTTACAACCAAGTCAACGACGAGTCTACTAGGAAATCAACGATATTCTCGAATCAAGTCCAAGATTGTAGAGGCCCTTATGGGCAAAGCCGACAAGATCATTGACCAAAAATTGATATAAGGAGCATGTGATTATTCTGGTATTAGCAGGGATGCATATGGCACAATGTTTAAAATTACCAAAGAGGCATTTGGACAAGTACATATAAAAAAATTTCCTATTCCCCAGCCTTGTCAAATCAAATTAGAGAGGGATTTGTTAAACAAGGGTCTGCAAAACATCGTTTGTATTTCTTACCATATCAATGAAATTTATAACTCAAAACATGGCACTTTGTCATATGATTCTACCAACAATATGTTTGTAGATCTGAATCATTTACTAAGATTTATTGTAAAGTTTTATAGAATCACAAATGAAAGTGTTAAAAAATTGATATTAGTTCTCAAGTTAGATGAATCAGAAGTAATAAAGGGACAAAAGCTGGAAAGGGTTAGTGTTACACTTATGGATGGAACATTAAGCAATACGATAAACTTTGAGAGTCTTAATTTTAGTGTGTAGTCCAAAAACAATATTTGGTGGTTAGCAGCTTTTCAGGTTTCAATCTATTTTATTGAGTATTAGCAACTAATTTATTTCGAGAATTTACGGTTTTGTGTTTTAAGCTAATATTGTTTTGTTATTATAGGTCTAAGTTCAATTCTCTTAACAAAGTTCATGATTTTGTGTTTCAAACAAGTTTTAAAAGAAGATCATGACATTCTATTTTGGATTTTTAGTAAAACAGATTATCTAGAGATAATTACGAATCATATGAGTGACACACCACTCACTATTCCTGGAATAAGTGATTTTAAGGTGGAATGGAATTTGGTTGGAGACCTGAAGTCGTTGAAGTGCATGTTCAATGTCTCACATGCTCATTCAAATAAAACTAAATTTACTTACCAGATCACGCTCATCAGCTTGAACAATTGCAGCAATATGTAGATCATGACCAGCAACTATGGTCGTCGAAGCAGTGGATGGATTAGTTTCCGAGACATATCTGCTCTGGATTCTCAGAAATTCCTCCTCACTAGGCAAATTTGCCTGGTATATCCTGCTTTTAGACATGATTGACTGCAGGGCTTCAGTCTCGTCCAGCCACTCATCTCCGTCTTTGTAATCAATAGAAGCACATAGATCATAACCCTCGAGATCTATGAAGTCCTAGAATTCTTTGATGAAATTAGACATAATTGATAATATTTCATCCTCCTTCAGATCAAGAACATCTCCAACATCATTCAAAGAGAGGTATGCGACACTATTCATGTAATACATCGGCAAATCGATAACAGTCTTGGTTTTGTCATATGGATTCACGTCAGATAAGGAAGAAATGGACAATGCATGAGACTCGGCTGGGTCGTACATTGCTGCCAATCTTGCCTCCTCGTCAGCATCCAAGATGTCATCAACAATAGCTGATTCTAATATCACAGAATCAGCTGATGATGAGGCACTTCAATGCTTAGCCTTGAAGTTCCTACCTCTTCAGGAACAAGAGTAGAAATATAAAACAAAAAGCCCATGCCCTCCTGCAAAAACTGACATGATCGATTGTGCTGGTCATAATGGACCACACATTTGAAATCACTCACTATTTTCATGAATCGTCGGTTGTGAGCTTGCTTTGAAAATGGTTGGACAAGTACCAGGTCATGGAAATGGATGAATCGTAGATTATCCATTATCAACATAGACTGATTCAGACTATCATAATATTGTTTATACAAGGCCAAGAAATATGATTTATGTTCAGATCCAAACCTCTCGATATCAAAAGACATATTGAAATATGTCTTGTAGTGACCTATGTAATTACCAACCTCAGATTCAACGAGGAAGGCATGCAAGTCAGAATCAAAAGTATTAGAAGATGAGACGGCCATGTCTAAAGTATAAACATTAGCCTTGAGTATTGCTACGACGCGAGATGGAAGGAAGCTACAAGAAACTCTAGCAGTCCTCGCATGATGGCAATACTGGTGACTGACCGGATATCGCAGCGACGCAAGGGATGCCAGCTCATACGAAATCTGACCTAGATTCTCGCTTGGTAGCAATACTGCAAAGAACTGGAAGTGTGGACAAACAAGAGCTACGGGGAGTGAAAATCGGTAACTAAGTGAAAGTTTCTAACTGATCGAACAATATTTATATAGCTAAAACCAATGAGATCCAAGCCGTACACGCGTCGATCCAACAACGGATTAGATTTTTCACGCGTAATGTAACCGTCCACATGTGCGAGACCACACGTGCTACAATACACGTCAATTTGCCATGTGGCCACGTGCCCACACGTGCGAGCTTATACGTGTGAGTATACATGTCACTGTACCATTTGACCATGTGTCCACATGTGTGGTTCGAGATGTGCAGTTTCACACGTGTGGATCCAGACGTGTATTTCACACATCAGTTATTACGTGTGAACTTTTTTCTGCTATATAAGTCCATTCTCCACGATTTTATAGGTTTCTCTTCAATTTGCTTTCATCTTGGAATGCTCCCACAGGACTTGTTGACCCAATATCGCCATCACACGAGCGCCTTCCTCCCCCCGCCTGACTCTGCTACTCTCTCGCATCGTAGTGATATCAGCCTCACAGTTTTCAGTATCGTCATCACGCGAGAGAATCTGTCTTGCTCTTCTTTTGTATCGCTATCCTCGCGTCGTAGAGATATCCATCTGTACCTCCCAGTATCGTCATCACACGAACAAGTCTGTCATTCATTGTCATAATAACACTCTCTTGCATGGTAGAGATATTCGGCCTCAATGGCTAGGACAAAGCAAACCGCTAGCCTTACTAGCTTTGTTAAACCAGCCCATCCACAGACTTCTAAACCCGTACGTCTGCAAAGACGCAGAAGACCTCGTCGTCCATGGTTGAGGGACATCAGGGTATTGCAAAGGAGCACCAAGCTTCTGATCCCGAAAGCAGCCTTCTACCGGGCTGTGAGGGAGGTCATGCAGGATATGACTACTCATTTTCCCTATGCAGTAAGGTGGAATATCACTGCATTAGAGGCACTCCATATTGCATACGAGGACTTCCAGACAAAATTGTTTGAGGATTCGATCCTATGCTCGATACATGCCAAGAAGGTGACACTGATGCCCAAGGACATGCTTCTTGTCATGAGGCTTCGAAACACCTATGACAACATTTTTAAGTCTGGCTTTACACAGAGGCAAGTTCCTCTTGAAAGAGGGCATGTCTCACCCCAAAAAAAAGAGAAAGTAAGCACAGCCAAAGCGTTCAGGTTTGCGGTCCTGGAGGTGTGTTTACGATTCACGAATGATTCTTCTTTGAATAAATATCCTTCTTTCAAAACATAGTCTTTATGACTTTGGTTTCTTTTAAGTATTTCAAAAATATGCTGGAAGTCAGAATTACTAGCATACATACTTTTCATAGGAAGGAAATCTTCATGATATGCTAGGGAAATATGGTTGACCTTGGGGATTCTTGATAATGCATCGGCGATCTTATTGTCCTTTCCTGGGTGATGAAGTAGCTGAAAATGGAAAGTGCTAAGGTAGTTAGCCATTTTAAATGTTTTTCTCGAATTAGTTGCTGGGTGAGAAAGTACCTAAGGCTTTGATGATCTGTTTTAACTAGGAAATCATTTTCTAGTAGATAGTGCTTTCATAACTTAAGGGCATGAATAACGGCCAAAAGTTCTTTTTCATAAATGTCATACTGTACTTCTGCCCCTTGAAGTCGTCTACTTTCAAAGGCTACAGCATGACCTTCTTGGTTTAAGACTGCCCCAATACAATCTAAATTTGCATCCACTTCTACAAAGAAAGGTTTACGAAGGTCGGGAATGATAAGAACAGGTCCAGTGGTAAGTGCATGCCTCAGATTATCAAAGGCATTTTGCTCTTTCTTATAACAATGAAATTTTACTCTCTTCTTAGTGAGTTCATGTAGTGGTGAGGCTATATGAGCAAAATGGCAAATAAACTTTCTATAATAGGAACATAAGCCTAGGAAAGACCGAACTTCATGAATATTTCTTGGTTTAGGCCAGTCTTGAATGGCTTTAATCTTTGAAGGGTCCATTTGGATTCCTTCCTTTGAAATCATGTGTCCTAGAAAGTGTATCTTTTCTAGAAAGAATTCGCTTTTCTTGCCTTTTATGAGAAGTGAGTTTTCTTGTAGGTTCTAAAGACGATATCTAGATGTCTTTTATGTTCTTCTTAATTTACACTGAAGACTAAGATATCATCAAAAAATGTTCCTACAAAACGTCTATGGGGTCAAAAGATTCGTTCCATCATTCTATTGAATGTTGCGGGAGCATTAGTAAGACCAAATGGTACTACTAAAAATTCATAAAGGCCAGTGTTAGTCTTGAAAGCAATTTTATGAACATATTTGAGTGCTACCCTGATCTGGTGGTATCCACTTGTCAAAAAAATTCTACTAAAGATACAAGATCCATTTATCCTATCCATAATGTCATCTATTCTTGGAATAGGAAAACGGTTCTTAACAGTAATCTTGTTTAAAGCAAGATAGTCCACACACATCCTAAAACTCCCATCTTTCTTTTGTATCAAAAGTACAGGAGAGCAATAGGGGGAGTTACTAGGTTTTATAAGGCCTTTCTCTAACAAATCATTAATTTGCTTAGAAATTTCTTCTTGTTGAGAATGGCTTACCCTATAGGGAGGTCTATTGGGTATGGAATTTCCAGGAATAATGTCTATTGTATGATCTTAAGGTCTTTCACGGGGTAAGGACTTTGGTAGTTCATCAGAAAAACAAGAAGAATACTTTAGTAGAAAGTCTTTTCTATTATTGTCCAAAGAATGCGTATTTCCATCAACACCATCATCCATGCTTTGAACAAACAACAAATAAGAAAATACTGCTTTCTTTAGTACCTTTGATACCTGAATCAGTCCTGCATGCACACTAACATCTTTACCCTTGTGCTTCCATGAAATCAAATGCTTATTATAGTCCACCAGAGGGTTGTGCATTTTGTGCCAAGGCATGCCTAAGATTACATCTACTCCTTGTAAAGGACCTACCATGAATTCTATAGGTTCATAGTAGTCGGAGATTTGAAGCTTAAGTTTTCCAATTACAGGGTAAATGTTTGCATCACCATCAACAAAAGCACCTTTAGCCTTAAGCATAGATTCAGAGAAGGAACCAACTCCTATCTCTTTTGCAAGCTTAAAAGAAATGAAATTGTGAGAGGAGCCTGCGTCAAAGAGAATTAGATAGAGTTTGTTATGAACTTGTCCCCATGTCTTGAGGAGATCATGGTTTTGTGTGTCTTCAATGCTTTGTACGGCCACCTGCTTCCCCTTGTCTGCACTTGAAGCTTTGGCATCTTTGAGTAGACATTTGAAGAAAAGGTGTCCCTTCTCCCCACACTTAAAGCATCTTCCTTCCTTACGATAGACCTGCACTTGTTCTTTGGAAAGGCGCTGAGTCTTTTCTTTTGGAGTTTGAATAGTGGGATGTTCCTTCCTTTTGTTCCCGCTTCCATTTCGATGATTTTCCTGCAACTCAATTCTGGTAGCATAATATATGACTTGTTCCAAGGTATCAGCTTGTACTAGATCTAAGCCATATTGTATATTTCTATGCAAACCCGAATAGAACTTTCTTTTCTATTCTTTCTTGGAAATGGAATGTAAAGTCTGAACTTTCAAAAGAAACTCCCAAAATCTCTTTACATACTCAACAACCTTCTCATTTTGTTTTTGCCTAAAGATGTCCCAAGTAGCTAAAGTATCTTTCTTATATTCTTTTGGCAAAAAGTGGGCTTTAATTTGTTTTTTAAAGTTATGCCAAGTGGATGCAGCTTCGTGATTAGATTTCATAGCTGCCCACCATAGAGATGCATACTTATCTAGATGTAACGTTGCAAATCAAATCTTGGAATGATTTGAGTATCTACTTTTCTCAAAGAAAGTATCAAGGTTTCGAATCCAGGCAAGCAAACTTTCTTCATTGCTACTATCTCCATCAAACTTAGAAAACTTAAAAAGTTTATTATCAATCTTAGCAAACCTCCTTTTCTTAGATCAAGTAGAAGAAGTTGACTTGGAGGAAACATGAGGAGATGACGACATAGATGAAGAGGAGCTTGAAGAGCCTCGTGAGGAGCTATCCATCTTTGATTGGAGTCTTTTGGAATTCACCTGAAATACTCAAACTCAAGGCAAAAAGTATGAATAGACTGAAGATTCAGAGAAATGCCATTCTCCAAAAAGAAAAATAGAAGCTCGCATTAACAAAGTATTGTCTCTAAAATAGAAAGCAAGTTGGAGATCCAATTCTCGAGGATCCCCCAAATGGAGTCTATTAGCTCTAATATTAAAGAGATCTTGTAAGAAGAAAAAAAATTTGAGCGGAAGGAAAATCTATTCGAAAGTAAACATACAAAGTCCAAGGATGAATACACAAGGCCCTCACATCAACTTCACAAAGAAAAAAAAAATAATAGACCTTGGCTCTGATACCAAACTGTGAACCTGAGGTAAGGGTCTACTCATTCTAAAGTCCTGACTTTAGAAAGTGTGACTTAAAAAAAATAAATCAACATAACACTATTGTATAGAAAAAGAACTTTAACATTCAATCACAAAATCATTCATTCAAGAGACTTGCTAAGGGGCCAAGATGGGGACCCCCCCGAAGGATTTTTCTTTTGAAATTATGCAAGATCAATTGGCCCAAGGCCAAATACATATACAATGGTTTTGGGAATATGATTTCTTAGATCTTTACATCGAACAGAAGTTACAGATTTTGGATCTTAAAGAATCTTATACCAATAAAAGTGGTTCCTTATGACATGCAAGGACTTACTGATCAAGAGAAGAGCATGCATAGGCATTTGACATCAGTAGGCATGACATGCATGAATCCAATCCGACATGCAAGCTTCAATTCCAACATGCAAGCTTCAATTTCATACATGCAAGTTCCCAAATCAGACATGCAACTCCAAAATCTGACTTGCAACTCCGAAATCAGACATGCATGACCATAAAGTTATGGATGATGTGACATGCAAAGTCATCAAGTCATGGATGGTGTGACATGCAAAGCCATCAAGTCATGGATGGTGTGACATGCATGGCCATCAGTCTTATGGATGAAAGTTTTAGAAGAGAGAGAGAGAGAGAGAGAGAGAGAGAGAGAGAGAGAGAGAGAGAGAGAGAGAGAGAGAGAGAGAGAGAGAGAGAGAGAGAGAGAGAGAGAGAAGAGAGAGGTAGGGGAAAGTGAGTGTGTGTGAAAGGGGTTCCAAAAGAGGTTCCAATCCAAGCTTGACAGATCCTCCTCAAGCCAAAGCTCCAAGCTTTCTTCCAAGCACCTACACACACAAAAGCAAAAGCAAGAGGCAAAGCAAAAAATGAATGGAATATGAATAATGTGGGAGAGGGGCGAGTTTGTACTTTTATAGGGAATGTGAAGCCTTTAGGAAGTGGCTGAGGTGTCCAATACGAGTGTGAGAGGTGTAAGGGAGCCTCTACGATAAGTAAAGTGAGAGGGTGAGGTGTATAGGTATGAGAGAGTGTTTATCACTTAGTTAGAGCAAAAGGGGAGGAGTAGGAGGGCGCATTTTCCTAGGTGTCCTTTGGTTTTCAAGCCATGTGGAAAAGTAGGTAAGTTACATACTGATAAGGATAGAAGGTAGGTAGCCTAACATTTTATGTTAGCCACTTTCAAGTTGCATTTTTCTTTGTTTACAACATTGGGATCCACCCAAGTGTTTTTCATGTTATGAGAAAGACTTTGTACATGTCCATCTTACCTTGCATAATTTCCATCAATTCCTAGGCCCTTTTTTTCTAGGGGTTGCCCATCCCCAATCATAGTGGAGTGTGACACAAAGGGTGATCTCCTAGTCTTTATAGACTCGATTGAGCCTTCTTTATAGACTCAATTGAGTCTTCTTTATAGACTCGATTGAGTCTTCTTTATAGACTCGATTGAGCCTTCTTCAGGTACCATCTTCAAGCTTTAAGAAGTTTCTTTAGATTCATTCTTCAGGTACTCTTCCTAGTACCTGCACATACCCTTAGAAAAAGGTTAAAAGTCATACCATCAAATGGTTCATCATTAGATTCTATTTCTAGAACCTGCATATCAAACTATTAGCATTGCTCTACAGTTTCATTTCTTGTCTTCAGGTAATGATACCTGCACTCATAATTCATCAGTTAGAGTAATAAAAATATGTTTACAGTCATTCCGTCAATACGTCAAAAAAACTTGTTAAACAATATCAACATTGAGGTTATATTAAATGAAATCTTGCAATACCGAAAACACTGAAATAAGGCCAAATAAAATCATTGAAAGTCATTTCAAATGTGTATTAAAGAAAACACACATACACCTACCAATCTCTCATTGACTCAAAAACAAAAGTGTTTAGGAATATCATATTGCAGCAAGGTAAGCTCTGATCGAATGTGATCGAGTGCCCAATCTTCCTCCACCTCAATTGTTGCAATAGTAGAATTATTTTGCTTCACTTGGATTTCTATTTGATCTTGATGATTCACTGTAAAATCCTGATCCAATGCTTTCCATTCATTGCAAACTTTGGACCATCTTCTATAATAAAATGTTAAAGAAAGCACTTTTTTTTCTATAAGATATCTAAATTTCATTGACGATCTATTAACTATGCACTCAATATTGCCATTACTCTTTTTATCCCATTGATCATCAAGGAGGCTTGATAACATATCTTCTTTTAAATCACTACAAATAAACATTGTCGTTGTTCTAAGAATATTACATGCAACAAAAAAATCTACAAACATTGCAAAAGGCAGAAATCAGTGCAATCTATTGTTTTTTAAACCTGTGCTACATTTCATACAGTTTTGAATGCCCATAAAAAACCTTGATTGGAAGCTCTCTGCTATGGTGGAATCCATTCTTCGCTTGAGAAAGAGAGTAATGATATCGCCTCTAAATTTCCACCTAAACTGGATGGTGAATCATAGAAGAAAATACAAGAATCCAAAAGTGATCTCATGGAGCGGTTCTTGTATTGCAAAAGACCAATAACAAGGGATTGTATAGGTTGCCATTCGATTATGCTTGATGGATACAAATCTGCACAAACCCATAAAACTATATATCAATTAAATACTCAGATACACGTCTAAATGATTTAATGAAAAGCTCAAAGCAAAAAATTCTCCAAAACTTACAATTGCATTTGAGTCTGTCATTTGAACTTACGCCTTCCACTCTAATTTCCTTATGCATGTAAACATGTTGAACCAAAACCTCTGAAATGGATCGACCACCAAGTGAAACTTTGAAGTCTAAAATTCTACCTCTCCAAAAGCTCCTATAATCCATATTTGATTTTTTTCTTTTTACCAAAAACACCTCTTGATGAGGGATGCATGAGAACCCACTGAAATTTTCTGTAGATACATGGTATCCAAGAGCCATCAGAGTCTTTTTCATTACAAACAGAAACTAAGACAATATTGTTTCGTGGTCTACGGCTTTCGGAAGCCATTGCAAGGCTAAAAGAAGATGAACAATTGAGTTTGAAACTGAAAGTAGATGAATCAGTATGAAAATAAAAAACCAAAATTGTAATAAATGTTGGCGATCTTTCGTAAATCATATATGTTACTCTTACTACGGTTAGATCAAAATAGACTTACTTTAACCACAAGTGTTAGGTCCTGGGCACTCAGGAAACTCACGGGCAGCAATTACGGTCCAAGTGCCCGGCGGGAGTTTTGAATTGTATAAAAATATGACCGGAAAGTTCCAAAACAAAATTGATCGGCAAACAACGTTACGGTCTTTCACAGGTGTAAATATATAATTGGGCCAAGTGTACGTCGAATAGTTGAAAAGTCAAAAACAACATCTTGACAAAGGGCCCTTTTGGTGCTCAAAACTCCTCTAATGACACAACTTTCAGTGTGAAGGTTGTGTAAAAGCAAAAAATCTCATATATGCTTTCATGCAAAGGAAGCTCTTGGTCCACACGGCCCTTTCACCTTAAACTCCCGCCCTTGCACCAAGATCTCCCCGCCCACCTTTTTCCCAAAAAATGATCATAAATTAGTGGCATATACCATCAAGTAAATGAAATAAGACATGTCTCTTCATGTTTGACATTTCATAAATGTTTTGTTTCTTTGCTAGACCATTGTGAGAAGTTATTTGCTCAAATCATATCATGATTCAATAGTGCAGTTGTGTTACTCTATGAGAAGTTATTTGCTCGAATCATATGATGATTCAATAGTGAGTGCACTTGTCTTACTCTATCTTGCGATGCTTGTAACATGTGTGTGTGTGTGTGTGTGTGTGTGTGTGTGTGTGTGTGTGTACACGCACGTGCACATTATGAAATAGAATTTCACACATTTTAGTTTAAATTGGGAAGCGGGACATTGTTACATTTATAGATTTATGAGTGAAAACTACATTAGATTTATTTGTATCTTAGCTCATTTCTCAAAATGAGCTACATACACTTAGTCTTTATAAGCTCCATGCCTTCTGATGGGATGATTAATCTACCACCCCCAAAATTTTGAGAATTCCTATTAATTAATAAAAAAGCAAAGTGTGAAATCTATACATCCAAATGAATTTTAAGATTGGAGATGGATTTTCACTTTTTGCAAATGCAACATATATTTCACTTAAAGTCACCCTTCTACTAAAAAGTCACCAAGATTAGATTCACAATGGCAAAGCTACCTCCTCTCCACTCCTATAACTCATCTAAACATTTGCATAGACTCTTGGGATTAAACATTAGAGCTGTAAGGAATTGGCTGATTCCAGTGTTCATACGCTATTAAGCTATAACCAACAAATTACAATCTAATTGTGGTTGACACCAGCACGAGTAGATGACACTGCAAATGTATAGACGTTTTGCAAAAGTTCTGCAAAGATGTTCAGAAATAATCCCACTTATTACTCCTTTTGCCTTCTACTGCCGTTCCGAATTATCTGCATCTCTTCAAATAGCTCCTCAACGTAGTCAGTGCTTCTTTCCTGCCTTTTTCTGAAGAATTTTCCTGTTGGGCATTCAGAAGCTGGCAATAGAGCTAGCCACACTGCTGTATCAGCTCCTTCTTCAGGACTATGGCCCACGTTCCCGGACATTCTTGTGCTGGTAAGGCCAGGACACATGCAATTTACGAAGAATTTCTTCTGATCTTGCGGGGTTTCTACAAGATTTCGAGCTAGCATAGCAGTGTAAGCATTCAGGGCTGCCTTGGATACTGAGTAGAATACGACACCGTTTGGATAATGTAAATTGGCTTCGATAACATCCAGTCCTGAGACATTTTTTGGCAGATTCTCCTCGAACTTGAACAGACAATTTTGCAGGAAAGAGTTAATAATATCTTCTGTAAGAGAATCTACAGAAGAGAGCTGTCTCTTCCATGCTTCATCCCGTAATATCTGTTTTCAGGGGATGTGACATGCATCAGAAAGAAAAACACAGAGATCTAGCAAAATTCAAATTTCAGTCACCCATGCAGCATATCAAAGAAAATCCAACTTGTGCTTACGCTGAGTTGTCCGGCCACTGAGCTAACATTAATGATTCGATTGCCTGCTGGGGAATGCCTAAATAATGGAAGCATCGCTTCGATCACGCTTTTTGCACCGTAGTAATTTGTTCGTAATAGGGAATGGGCAAACTCCATGCTGTCGGAGCTCAAGGGGCTCGTTCTGATAGATATTCCAGCATTGTTGATCTACAGCAAATCGAAGAAGTGATTTTAGGTATAAATAGACGCGATCGCTCCCACCTCCCCAAAAGAAGAGCCCGATCGCAACACTTTATTCCAATCGCAGAAGATAAAAAACCAACATCCGATCAGATGATCGTCCATACTGTTATTCTTAGCTACAAAATATATTAGCTACAAAAATACTGTTATTCTTACCCCAGATAATTCGCGTTCAACCTGCAAAAAGACAAATATGAAGTAGACTAGTTATACCAGAATGTCGATTCCACCGAACTGATCTCCAACCCACTTGGACAATCTAATGATTGATTCTGGATCAGTAACATCTAGCTGATGAAACGCCACATCCAAACCTTCTTCCCTCATCATATCAACTGCCTTCTGCCCATTTTGGATGCTCCTGCATGTCAAAACAACACTCAATCCTTGCTGAGCCAGGATCTTCACTATAGCAAAACCAATACCTGTGTTGGCTCCTGTCACCAAGGCAACGTTTTCCTTGGACCACCATCTGCAGGAAGCCATCAGCTCACACCAGCACTAGTAGATGAAACTGCATAAATGTTTAGTTCTGCAAAAGTGGTGATCCGAGGGGGGTGGGGAGCTTGGAACATGGGGTAATGAAAAAAAGCTCAAGCAAAACAACACAAACACAAGCTTCCCTATATAACACGAGTTGTTGACTTCATAAGTGTTGGGTGATTCTCAAGTGATTCTCAACTTCTCACATATTGAACACATATAGAAGATACTTCTAGGATTGTTTGTCTTTTACAATCCGTATCCTTATAAGCTCCGCGTAGTTTTCGCTTTGGCACAATATTGTTAAGCTATTGTGACTATTCTTCTAATGATGAAATGCTGGCGTGTCCTATACCTATGAGGTTGAGTTGAAAAATGTCAATTTGTTGAAAGCTGAGATGCACTCCTAGGTGAGTTTGAGCATTAAGATTAACCTCTTTTTTTTTTTTCATTCTTCTGAAATGCAATATTTGTTTCGATTTGTATTTTTTCAATGATTTAAATGTATTGCCTGAGGCAAAACTTCTCATGATATATTGATCACCTTCTTTTTAATTCCTTTTAAATTGCAAATCTTATTATTTTCAAAGTGCATGGGATCTTTAGAATCATCTTGGTTAGTGTGGATGTCGGTATATTTATGATATATTTGTGTATCAATCATGTATTGTGTTTTTTTCATCAAAACGACTTATAAACCCTGTTTTAGGATATCGAATATATATAACAGTTGAGATTTTTATCTTTTGAACCCGACGGTCGAGTTTTTTTGGGTACCCTAGCTGATAGTCAGGTTCATACACAATATTGAATATGAGAATTGCCCAAAAATGTTCCTGATGACATTGGGTTCAAGGCTACTAGCACTGGAAGGTTGAGGCAATGACATTTGTTTTGGGACTTTGACCTAAAAAGGAGTAACATTTTTCAAAATCTAATAACTTTTGTTGTGCAATCTATGAGAGCTTGTGAGGAGTGACTATGGTGATTGTGTGATGTGATCTGCATACTGCACTAGATCCTAACAGAATTTCAACTCTAACCAGTGTTTAGCATAATCATTGGTTTACAAGAATGTCTTAGAAGAAAGTGTTTTAGAGGATATATATGTGCCCATGAGGAGCACAAAAGTGAGAGAGAGTAAGTGAGAAAGATAGAGATGAAAACTGTAGGACTTGTACGCTAATATACGACAAGCTTTGTATCCTCTTCCCAAAATATTTTGAGTTGATAGATCATTCTTGTCAGGTTTTTCTGTTGTGCATGGAAATGTGAATGCCATTTTATGTATGTACTGTAGTTCAAATAGGTTAATGAGATTGTTCTTGCAATCAGAATGAAGTTGCAGGTTTGTAGGCTGAAAAACCGAATACCAAACACATTGTTAGATTTTTCACACTTTTTGCACTTTCGTGAAAACCCGACATTGAGCCAAAATATGACTTAGCACATTTTTTACCAACCTTAGGGTTTTTTTCATTTTTTGTATTTTTTCGTAGACTCTAGAATGTGCAGGTATATGCAAATTCATCGACCTTCACATTTTTCGCAAAATGCGATAGGCACAAGAAAAGGCAGGCTTCCACATCCTTGACCTTGCTAGTTGTGGCTGAAGCTAAAACTCTCAGTTCGCTTCAATGGTATCAGAGCGCTGCAGACTATGGCATAAGAAAATGTGCCACTGTAGTATGAGCACACTCTATAATGTCAAGAAACAAAATGGTAGAAGGGGTGGATGTCATTGACAGAGAAATTAGACTGTGTGAATCGTGTTTGAAGGAAAAACAGCACCATGAACCATTCAGGTTCAAAGGAGCACATGCCCAAGAGTCTATTGGATTGATTCATAGTGATCTGTGTGGGCCTATAAAGGTTCCATCTATATTTGGATCACAGTACTTTGCTACTTTCATAAACGATTACACACACATGGCCTTCTATTTCTTGATGAAAAATTTTGATGTGTTTATTGTTTTCAAGCAGTTCAAGAGTTCAATCGAAACACAAACAATAAAAAAGATTAAAATTCCGAGATCTGGTAATGGTGGCGAATACACCAGTATAGAATTCAAGAATTACTCTCTGAATGAAGGAATTGAGAGATAGTATATTGTGCCCTACACACCGCAGCACAATGGAGTAGCTGAAAGAAAGAATTGAATCCTGATGGAGGCAACAAGGTGTATGATGGTGCAGGCAAGGCTTCCAAAAGAATTCTAGGCAAAAGTTGTCTTGACAGCCATCTATCTTCAAAATAGGAGTATGACAACTACTGTGAGCGAGGCGACTCCTTATAAGGCCTGGACTGCAACCTGTCACATATCAGAGTATTTGGTTGCAGGCTTATATGCATGTATCTCAAGTGAAGAGGTTAAAGCTTGATGAGAATTCTAAGCTCATGATATTCGTGGGCTATGCAATTAATTTGCCTAGATATAGGTTAGTATAATCCTGAAGTATCCAACAACCAAAGAGCGAGGTGGCTACATACTGCCAGATGACGTACTCCTCAAACCCAAGCATGATATTCATCAACTCTCAATCAATGTCAAGTGACTAACCACAATTTGGAACTAACCTCAAGCAGTCCAGCCAAGCACTACCATTGAGTGACATTAGCCACAAGAAGCAAGACATACAAGCCAACCCAACCCACTAACCATAACATGGAGTAACAACATTCACACTCACTAACACCAAAATAGAACTTGACTCCAAAGGATAACTAATCAACATTCTCTCTCAAACAAACAAGCTCTCAAAAGTCAACTCCCAAATGTAGCAACTCTTAAAATTACTAACATACAAAAGTACTAACATTTTAAATACAAGGAGTTGGCTCCTTCTTATAGGAAAATCCAATGCATCCCCTTCACAATGCCATCTTGCCATTCTTCATGCCCTTCAAGCCCTCTTTGCCATTTGTCCCCAACCCATTAGATAGTACACCTAGTGGCCTCCATAAGAAACTTGACCAATATTTTTGACGGTTTTTTTTTTTTGAAAAGTTAATTTCTTACTTTTAAATTGTGTCTAGCCACTTTAAGGGCGGGCTGGGACCCAAATCTACGGCAAATTTGTGCCAATTTTTCTCTAATAACCAGGTTTCATATGCCGGTTTTTCAGGTATTGTGAACTTAAGCTTCAATGTTAGCCTGATTTTCCGTGCGAAAATATCGGCTAACAGGAAAGCTTGGTCACATATGCAATATCACAAGAGTTTGCACTCTCTCTTGGATCCAATTTGTAGTTACCCTTAAATCGAGATCCACATGCAATAATGTCATCTTCTTTCTTGATTACATAAGTGTCAATATGAAATTTGACATCAAGGCCATTACCAAGCAATTGGCCAACACTAATAAAATTCTTAGTGATCTTTGGAACAAAGAGCACATTATTGAGAGACAAAACTTTGGAAGATGCAACTTTCAAGGGAATACTCCCTACTCCTTCAATTTTTCATTCACAATCCTTTGCAATATAGATAGATTTCTTGACTCCTTTATAAGGCATAAGAGTAGAAAAGTATTCCTTGGAGCTAATATATGAGAGGAATCTCCTCTATCAATATACCACATACCATCCTTTTTTAAAGGAGAAGAAGATAAGCTTGATACCATAAGAGAGCCTTCTCCATCACTTGCAATTGCATCACTTTCTCTCTCATTAGAGATGTAATTGGTTCTTTTTCTTGAAGAAGTTTGTGGCATAATGGCCTTTTTGCCATAAAAGAAACACTCGATCTTCCTTTTTTTCAATTTTGATGTAGAAGCTTGAGAGGAATTCTCCTCATCTCCATCTTTGTCCTTGTCTTTGGATTTGTCTTTGTTGAATAGTTGTTGGTGTTGACCTTTGATCCTCCCTTTGTGCTTGTCTTTGACAAATAAAGCTTTGCCATCTCCATCATGATTGATTGAGAGTTTGTCCATCCTCATAAGCTTGTTTTCTTGTCTACACTCTTCAGTAATAAGTACACCTTGTAAGGCCTCCATACTTGGTAGCTCTTCCTTGATAACATATGATTGGACAAGATTATCAAATTCATCTCTCAAGCCATTGAGGATGACTTGCACGATGACCGACCAATCGGGTATGGCTGAACAATCGATAGCCAAACAATCGATGATAGCCGAATAAGAGAAGGTGGCCAACAAAGAAGAGATGGCCAAACTATCGGCGAACATTGTCACTGATTCCTTTGTATTTTTGCAAACTTTCAAGAAACATGTGTATTTCTATAGAGTACGCGACTGTACAAATATTTACAACAGCTTAATGGATGGATCTAGATTAGCAGAGAATAGGGATGGAGAGGATAGAAATCCAACACCTCCCCTTAATCTGGATCCTTCAATGCCTTGATTTTCAAATTCAAGATAGCACATAAATTCTTGTGTGCTTCATGATTTAACCCTTTTGTAAATATATCAGCTACCATGTATTGGGTTCTGCAAAATTTTAGACTTACCTCCTTGTTGAGTATCTTGCTTCTGATATAGTGGTACTTAATCTCGATGTGCTTGTTCCTATAGTGAAATCTAGGATTGATCGATAATGTAATAGCACTCTGATTCTCGCATTGAATTATTGTTGGAGCTGATTGTCTGAGACCAATATCAAACAATAAATTCCTCAACCAAATTGTCTCTTTAGTAGCTTGAGAGGCTGCAATGTATTCTGATTCTGTAGATGACATTGCAATGGAGGTTTATTTTTTACTGTTCCAAGATATTGGACCATTGTTGAATAGGAAGACATATCCAGAGGTTGATTTTTTGGTGTCGTCATCTCCTGCCCAATTTGCATCTGTATATCCATTAAAGGTATGGATATCAGCAGCTCTTGGATTTTTATAAGCATACTCTCACGTTGGTCATATCTCTGAGAGTCTGGAAAACTTTCATTGATCCAGGAGTATGGTGTAATCAGTGGGACCCTCAAGATTACCTGATTACTCACATAAGGACAATGTGGGTCCTTTCCTTGTAGGGCTTTCTGGCTAGACCATCCCCCGTCATGAACTTTTTCCCCTAACACACGACCACTATGGGCAAGGCTGAAGATGCAAATGACATGCCATGCTTCCCCGGATGGCACCGAAATAGACGAGACAGAATCTGAAGGTGAAAAGCTCCACAGAAAGCCAAGATCCACGAGAGCAGCCACCTAGTCTCAACAAACTTCCTCTGGGTCGACAGATTCACAAGTTGGCAGCTCTACGTCCGATACGGATTCCCAACAACACTCATCACCACATCATGCCACAGATGGTGTAGATGGTGCAGATGGTGCTAACACTTCACTAGTTGCAGCCACACCAGTGGATTCACAGGTTAATCCGACAGTTTCAGTTGCAACTCCACCGCTACTAAGTACCATGCTAGTGCCACCAAGATCACCAATGGCAAATCCAATCCAGACAGGATATTTGGCGACAACTGCAGATCAAGCACAAACAATAGTTGAAGTCCAAATAAACCTCACATCCCCACCAACACAATTTTTGGGAGGGGAGGAAGATGGGAATACCATTCCCAACGAGACATCAGCCATACAACAAGAGCAACCCAAGCACATCCATGTTATTATGGAAAGTTCATCCTACTTTGATGTTGCGGACCTAATCAACATAGAGGCGACATCAACGAAAGAAAGAAAGACCAACTGGGGGGAAGTCAGATCTTGCCAGATCCCATCGCCACCTCCACCCAACATGTTGATCCACCCATCACTCTCACACCCACCACTACCCATTAGGGCCCTTTTTGGACTCAAAAAGGGCCTCTTCACTAATTATAATTAGTGTTAATGACGACATGTGTACCAATAAGAGAGTGACAACTGAGATTAAAAAAAGGGCCTCTTCACTAATTATAATTAGTGTTAATGACAACATGTGTACCAATAAGAGAGTGACAACTGAGATGGAATGGTCCATATGACATGGCACATCCAATGGTCCAAATTAGATCTCCAAATTCTAACCCACCCACTAACTATCCTCTAACTTTACTTCCTCAACCCTTATTAATGATGATAGGACATGGCTCTAGTTTAAATTTTTATGAAAATATAGCGACATTTTTCAAGGCCTCCAAAAGCCTTTTTTATTAACTCATAATGTCGAAAAAGAGGGCCCAATATCTCCTTGGGCCCCCATATGGAAAAAGAAAATTCAAAAAAAATGGGAGAGGGAGGGATTGGGGTACAATTCCCCCCTCCCTCCTCCTTTGCAAATGTACCCCCCTTTGTACATGGTCCCCCCCCCCCCCCCCCCCCCTCCTTTGTACGTCCTGGCTTGCTGGCCGCCCATCCTTCCACTCCGGGCTGCTGGGCTACTTCGGGGCACATGTTCAGGGAATGCGACCTCCCCTTCTCTCTCACATGTCCCTCCCCTCCTCCACGCTGGCACCCCTTCCCTCTCACGTTGTCCCCGCATGCCCACCCGAGCCCCAATCCCCTCTCCCCCATTTATTTTTTAATTTTTTTCAATATGGGGGCCCAAGGAAATATTGGGCCCCCTTTTTTGACATTCTGAGTTAATAAAAAAGGCTTTTAAAGGCCTTAAAAAATGTCGCTATATTGGATTTAGAATTTTAGATTACATTAAAATCATTTGTCCTTGCTATATTACACTAGGTCTACGTGAAGCCTATTGACTTCTGAGTTAACCCATGGTGAACTGCCACATAGGACAATTAGTCAGTTAATTAATCCTAATTAGCAAACATGTTTAGGCAAGGAAGAGGCCCTTTTTGAGTCCAAAAAGGGCCCTAATGACTAGTGGCATTCCTCCATTTTCACCATTACCACCCCCATGTCCCTCTTAAACTCTATTTTTTGGACTAACGCCACCTCACCATGCCCCTGATAGATATTCCATTCTTTCTAACCCTGGCGAGCTCTCAGAGGTAGCCAAACACTCTAAAGTTAAGCCTATCTAAAACCAGCTACCATGTACACTGGTTCGTGCAAAGTCAAGCAGCAAGAACAAATCATAACAGAGCAGCGAAAACAGATCAAGGAAAACAAAAACGAGATTGAGGAGAAGAAGATCTCAGTAATCGAACTACAAGCCACCATGGCCAAGCGAGCCGAAGATCTGAATGAGGTCCAGAATCAACTTAATAAGCAACAGATGAGCCAGATCGGCTAAGCTCGAGACGATCCTCTGGTGCGATGATGATTGATACCCCTCCCGTGAAGCCAGAAGATATCCAGGTTCAGGCCCCTCAAGCCTCAACGATCTGAATGGAAAAATATATCAAGTTTATTCAAGAGAGAGAGGCTGACAAAAAGAACTTCAAATGTGTTGCGAAAAAACAAGCAAAGGTCATTCTAGAGTCCTAGAAGCAGTTGGAAGAAGTGACGAAGGCCATGCAACAAGTTTTGGACAAAGTGAACCAGCTCTGGAACACGACATGCAAGGCCCAAGTGGGAATTTCTGATCAGAAGCCAAAGGACAATGACGGAGATGACGGAGCTGTTGAATACGACGGGCCCACCCATCAGTTAGATGGTAGCTCGGGATCATATGGCAAAAAGACTGAAGTTGTCTTTGGGAGCTTCTCTGCCCCCCCACCTAACTATCAAACTTCCCATTTTTTCGCATTTGATTTTTCCCAAACCTTCATCCCCACGTACCCCACCCCAACCATCATTCTTCCATTCAACTCTAAATTGACTTTTGAGACCACATCAAGGGCCTCCCGAGACGTACAAGGCCCGACGAGACGAGTTCGTAAAACAACTTAGCTCTCTTGGCACCGCATACAACCTTGTTGAAAATCCCATACCTAGTCCACCAGCCAAACTCATGACATCCTCACCAGATCATAGCCCACCTGACCTCCCTGAAACTAACACTAACGTTGGAGAGTTTGACGACCCCCAGGCTGATCAACCAGACCCCCAAAGATTCTCACTATTAATAACTATGCAAACACAGAGAAAATATAAAAATGGAAGTAAAACTCCATGGCATGTGTTTTGTAAGTCCACGTATGAGAATCTGTCAATAAACTTTCACCATGGCATGTGTTTTGTAAGTCCATGAGTAGAAGCTTAAAATAATAAAATAACTTAAATTTAGATTTAGAACTTAGACTTAAGAAACTTAAAATTAGAAACTCTTGTCTTAAGTTTTCTTAAGTTAGAAACTTTTTGAAGTTCTAAGTCCTAAGTTAGAAGTTCTAGAAAGACTAGAAATAAGTTAATCCCATAAGTTAGTAGATACTTATGGAAGACCCTCCTTGCCATAAAAGGAGAGGTATTTGCCATGTAAAGGACACTTTTGAGATTAAGCTACCAAGCTCTCTATTTTTGAGACTATCTCTCTATTTCATTTGTGTTCCCTTTGGGAAGGTGCATAGCTTGAGGGAAGGTGCTCGAGCCTCCTCTTGCCTCCTTCTCATCGGTTTGTATTGTGCCACGTATTTATTTGACTGATTACTAGTAAGCCGCAATCTATCATTCCATTTCCCTTGTGGGTGTTATTTAGGATCTAGTTTAGTAACCTTGCTAGTTGGGTAAGCCTTAGCAATGATTGGTTACTTATTGTTTTAGATGTTTCATTTCCGTTTCGGGCACTAGTTGGGCAAGTCTTAGTGCATTCATTTTCGTTAACTATTTTCGTTTGAAGATTTTGGTAGGAACTTCAAAGGTGGACGATCCTCTCTATACTACACCACATCGTGAGTAGATCTAGCCAACGCAAATAAGATTTACTTCCAACATTGGCGCCGTTGCCGCTTTTTAAGTTTTTTTTACCTAGCTTCTTTTTCTTTTGTTTTTCGCCTCCGTGTTTGTGTGCTTGCTTGCTTGCCCTGCTCCTCATACTACATCATGTCTCGAGACTATGTTGAATCTTCCAATCCGGCTCCTCCATGACTAGAATGCACACCAAAGTACGATGGAGAATCTGACCTAGTTAGATTTTTCCAAGACTTTGATAATGCATGCCGTTTCTATGGAGATACCTCTAAAACCGAAAAGCTTCAACCATTCCCGATGGTACTCTATGGAACATCCAAAGAGTGGTATCTCAACCTTGAAGCTCCTGATCTTGCTTCTTGGACTAATCTCAAGGACGCTCTCATCAAGCATTCCAAACCATCCAAACTGACTCAAAGCCCATTCATCCAAATTACCCATATCAAGATGCGTCGCGAAGAATCGGTTCGAAACTACATTGAGCGTTTTAAACGTCTCAAAGTATAATGCGTTGACGAAAATATCACTGAACGAATGGCCATCAAATTGTTCTTGGTTGGATTGCCTAAAAACATCCGCCGTGAAACAAAACTCGTTGACCTTTATGATCAACTTAAAGACATAATGACTGATGCTATCCGTGAAGAAGACGAAGGTTCTTATGATGACTTTGACCATCATGAAAAGAAATCTAATAATCTCGACCGTCTTAATCACCCAAAGACTGAAAATATTGTCCAATCTTTTGAACTTCTGCAGCAAATGGAAACCTGGCAGAAAGCTCAACAAACTCATATGGATAAACTCACTGCTGATTTCCAAACCGCCATGAAACATATTACTAAAAAATCTTTTCCAGCAAGAGAGAATGTCTGGTGTCCGATTTGAGCATTAGAATCATCTCCACGATTTCTCTGTCATCTTCGTGAATTCTGATTAGATCCATTTTTGTACTGTCAACCATTTCACTCATTTTTGTACAAAAAAATCAATTACAAAAATTCGCCGACCCTCAGAATAGTCCCTCCAAATTTGCGAACGTCACTAGGAAATCGTGGACACTGAGGACGATTTTTGGGTGGTTGCGAATTCCTGACCAAAAAGTTCTATATATAGGCCTCCCCATCCTCTCCACAAATTCATTCTAGATTCCTGCTACCAAGTTCATGCTGAAATTTTTCAGAATTTTCAAAACTTCTCGAGCAATATAGAATCACTGCTATCATGGCCTCTCACGACTCAGTGCTATCTCTCAAGCGTCGTAAGGCCCCTAAGCCCTATTCAGGGGACATTGTCATGATTTCTATCAAAAATTATGCTGAGCAACTTATCTTGGCCAAGGATATTCTTACGAACCTTGGCTTTGATCGGCTTTGATCTGAATTACTTCCTCGATCAGCAGAGCGAGAATTTGATTTGAGCTGCCTACTCAACCTATTCAGATGAGTTCCAAATGTTCAAAATCACATCTAAGAGCGATAGTTATACCCTCATCAACATCTCTCCTGAGCACCTACAGAGTATTGGATTTCCTAATCTGGGAGAGACGATCCATGGCAAGGGTACTAGTTATGATGCCAAATATTTCACCAAGTTTCTGATGGAGGACGGAAAAACCATTGCCCAAACCAGCGACGGGATAGCTATTTATCTTCTCACAGATCCTCGTCTCCGGGCGGCATCAGAAATCCTAGTCACTATGGTTGAGGTCCATACAGTGAACATGGATCGCATCCCACCGAGCGATCTCTTCTCCTTGACCCTCACCATGGATGATCCCACTCACAACTACAAGTGGGCAAAAAAGGTATCAGACAAGTTATGTGAGGCCTTAAAAGCCAGGAAACCAACCACCAAATGTGGATACCTCCTCCACATGTTGGTCACCAAACAGTTGGGACATCGAGCGGCAGCTGCTATCAAAGAGCTCGACGATGTCTATTTGAGCACCAGAAAGCAAGCCACCCCACAACCGATAGTGGAACCACCTGTTTCACCAGCACCACCCACCAAGAAGTAGAAAGGAAAGGCAATAAGCAGGGACGACACCATCTCCCCTGATATCTTATCCAGTGATATAGAGATAGAGTATGCTGAATCCGGCAGGAGCTTGAAACTCTCTCAAGTACCAAAGGACGTCCTAGCGCTGCAGGAGGCCTTACTCCACCAGGCCCAACAACATCGACAAACAGTAGCAACAACAACAACAGACAGTTCACTCGATGCAGGCACTTCCAGTTCTGGTTCCGTGGGCATGGTTTTGTCTACTCAGCCATCTTCCACAGCTCCAGTTTCCTTACATGCTATCACAACTACTCTTCCACCACCACCTCCACCATTTACGACTACCTCCACACCCTCATTAACTCTCAACACGAGCTTTGATTTCACAATTCCACCAAAGCCCTCACCTATACATTCTTCCACCCTACTTGACTCTGCGGTCAATGCAGACGACTTTGCATTACAGCTACTAACACAACCCACATCCACTACCATCACCACTAATCCCCTCCAAACGTCTCCTACATGCATTCAATCACCTCCTATCATACCACAGTCACCTCCTCTCATCCCACAATCACCTCTCCCTCCATTTTCTCGCACTCCAACCTCTCCCCCCATTCCAGATTTTTTTCCATTCAACCCCATGCCATATCCTAATTATACACGCACACTCCCTGACATTGGCCGTTGGGAGGAGTTACCCCTCGCAGCCCAAAAAGTGGTATGGTTGGTGAATGAGCTCCAATATTATTTACTCGACACCTTAGGGGGACAATACACCATGAGACAATTTGATGATGGTGCTATGGTAGATCTTCATAAGGAAAAAACAAGGTTGGAGATGGAAAACAAGCAACAACAACAACAAATTCAGAACCTCACCACTTATAATCAACAACAACAAGAAATGCTCAGCCACCTCCAAAACCAGCTCCAATTGAAGATCTCCAACATGCAAACCGTCATAAACAACCTTACAGCCGAAAGGGACGAGGCTGTAGCAGATGCACAAGCAACACGTTCCGCTATGAAAGAACAGTTGGAATTGGTAGATTTCAATGATTTTGCACCACCAGCTATTCCCAAGGGAACTCCAATTCCAGTGGTGGCCTATCAAATGCTGGCCCAAAAGTTGAAAGCCACGACAAGGCAACACACTAAACTACAACAGTCATACACTGCTTCTATCGATGCTCTTAACCAGCACATCGCCACCCTGGAAGAAAGACTAAAGGCAGCTACCAAGTCAACGCCTTCTGTCCATGCAGAGCATGTCCAGTTTCATGATTTCGGGCACAACTTTGATGGATCAGATGGTGGAGATGGAGCAGGATTTCAGCAGCCTTCACTTGTTGCTCAAGGCTCGTCATTTCAAGGCCAAACCCAACGGCAAGGAGCTCCAGCACCAACCAATCCATAGGGCTCTGGTGGTACCGGCTCCCAACACTATCTTTTTCCTTCCTCCTCTTCTAATCCCATCGACACCACTAACATTCCATTCATCCAATGTCAATTCTCTCCCGAATCTGAAAGAATTGCTATAGCTAACCCTTCACCTCCTCTATCACCTGAACCTGATCCACAAACTGAACATGCCATTGCAGCTGAAACACCAACCATCCAGCACAGAATCACGCCCACTGAACCAAGCAAGGAGTTGCGTGCATCTCAAGAATTCGCCAAGAAATATCCAACCACAAAAGAGCGCGGCGGCTACATCCTGCTAGATCTGGACCAGTGCAGAACTCATAAGGAAGCCGTCAAGCTCCTAGATCTACAACCACTCTGGCACCATCAACTCTTCCCACAGAGCAAACGGTAGTGCGACGAGAACCGTTTCCAGTCACCAAGATCAAAAACAGGATCTTTTGGCCCAAACTCACAGGAGTGGATACCGGCAATCTAGCTAAAGACATGGTCACCAACTACCGTGTATTCTACCAGAAGCACCATGGCAATCCTGCTCGCAATGTCAAATATTTTTGTAGACAATTGCGGCCTGGTGGCATTCTTGGCAGAACTCAAGGGTTTTTGGGATCGAGGGCTATCACCAATAGCCATTGATAACAATAAACCACTACAAACGCAAGACGACCACATCAATGTAGCAAGGTTGTACTATCGCGTAGCCCTCACTTCGGCACTGCACGTTGATATGGTGGAGTTATGGAAAACCCACAACTTTCTACATGGTATGCTCCATTACTACAAACCCATGCCCTTCCTTAACAAATTATGATGGCAAATGATGGAGGGCATCATCAACAAAATTTAGCAATCATGACAGCAACAATCTCACCTCCATGAAGCTCAAAAAATCCAGGACGAAAAAGCTTCGATTGGTGTGGGACCACCAATACAATAAGGAGGAGAATAATGTTAGCAACTGTGCAAACACAGAGAAAATATAAAAAAAAGAAATAAAACTCAGTGGCATGTGTTTTGTAAGTCCATGTATGAGTATTTGTCAACAAACTTCCACCGTGGCATGTGTTTTGTAAGTCCATGAGTAAAAGCTTAAAATAATAAAATAAATTAAACTTAGATTTAGAACTTAGACCTAAGAAATTTAAGATTAGAAACTTTTGTCTTAAGTTTTCTTAGGTTAGAAACTTTTTGAGGTTCTAAGTCCTAAGTTAGAAGTTCTAGAAAGGCTAGAAATAAGTTAATCCCATAAGTTAGTGGATATTTATGGAAGACCCTCCTTGCCATAAAAGGAGAGGTATTTGCCATGTAAAGGACACTTTTGAGATTAAGCTATCAAGCTCTCTATTTTTGAGACTATCTCTCTATTTCATTTGTGTTCCCTTTGGGAAGGTGCATAGCTTGAGGGAAGGTGCTCGGGCCTCCTCTTGCCTCCTTCTCATCGGTTTGTATTGTGGCACGTATTTATTTGATTGATTATTAGTTAGCCACAATCTATCATTCCATTTCCCTTGTGGGTGTTAATTTAGGATCTAGTTTAGTAACCTTGCTAGTTGGGTAAGCCTTAGCAAGGATTGGTTACTTATTTTTTTAGATAGTTTCATTTTTGTTTCAGCCACTAGTTGGGCAAGCCTTAGTGCATTCATTTTTGTTAACTATTTCCATTTGAAGCTTTTGGTAGGAACTTAAAAGGTGGAAGATCCTCTCTATACTACACCACCACAATGTGAGTAGATCTAGCCAACGCAAACAAGATTTACTTCCAACACTCACCGCGAAGATTCTTACCAAGACCTGCAGATTTCAACGCCAGTGAAGCTGAACCCTCAATGAGCGAAAAGGCTAGAAAAGAAGATAAGGGTGCCAAAGTGCTTGATGAATGTTTGGCAAAGCCTCAGCAACAACCAAAGGCGACCCAACCGATCTTGCCAAGACCCCAGATGGCCGATAAACGAGAATCAAGAAAGTTTGAAAGAAAATACCCTTGAAGCATGAGGGGTGGAAAGGACGAGATCTGGACCAGAGCCAATATGGGACGAAATTATTGCCGCCTTGTAGCCACAGCCAGAATGGCAAAACAAGGTTCTGAAGGATAGCAAGAGGTTAAAGAAATATTTAAGGGCACCCTGCTAGATGAGGGTTGACCCCTATTATATGCCAATCAAGAGAAGAAATCCATGGCCAACGGAATGACCGCGAAGGGAAGATGTCAACTGGCCAGTAATTACAGGGGTTTCAGAGAGCTCAATGATCGATAATTGTAGGTTGCAGTTGTTGGACTTCGGCCACAAATATAAGTCCAGTGTTGACTTATGCGTACGAGAAAGCATTGAATATTGTCGATCCATAGCCTTTCCTATGATTCAAAAATGTTTTTGGGATCAAAGCCTAGATCCTATAAAGATCAACCCCAACATAGCCCTCCAGTCAAATACCACCTAATGATGGCCCGACTCTACTACAGAGCGACATTTATGTCTTCCGGTTATGTCATGATGGCAAGTACACACGTCACAACCGGACAAAATCAAATATTGTCCAATGGCAACTGTTAACAACATGTAGTGTCTTAACCTAATTGTAAACTACAAAATAACCATTCTTTTAATTAGTTAGCCATGTGTATATATATCCAGCAACTTATCAGTTGTTCGCTTAGTTGAATCATCTATTTTTCATCATGATCAATCAGTCATTCAGAGCGCAATTGTATTGTTCTTTCTCTCTGTTATCACAAAGTATTGTCTAAAAAAGAACATGCCTCTATCTGCATTCAAATTGTATTTTCTACATGACTAATCTCTCAAAGTTCCAGTAATCTAGGTTATGTATGCTAAATGCTTATTTCATTTTTATTGTTGGATAGATTCATGCTCATAGATCAACGTATTTGTAGATTAAATCATTTCGTGTGACTGATAGTAGTGTTTGATCTGTCGCTCTAATAACCGCACCTAAATCGCTTTCGCAAAGCTGAATCTAAAACTAAAGTAACTTGTGCATGGCTATGGAATCGACTGTCTAGATCAACGACTCTAAAGCTGATAAAGTAAGATGGACTTTGATTCATCGTTGTTCGTTTGAATCCGATAGACATAGTTACATGCATGTATGGACAAGGACAATACTTAAGTCAGATCTAAGTGGTTATGATCATATCTTAATGCATTTTTAAATTCTAGCATGCATAAAGTAGTGATTCCTATGTTGTTGATGAATCTAGATGTGTGATCCAAATTGGCTAAAGATCATTGATGAACTAATAGTATTTTGATCTCTGATTTTTCACATGGTATCAAAGCAGGTTGCAGGCCAAATTTTATGATCTTACCAAATCTATAGGTGGATTTGAGGGCACCAGCAATTCTATGTAGATTTGGAGGTGTTGTTGACTCAAATCAAGCATTTTCAACAATAGAGATTGGATCTTTGTGATCTAGAAGTCATTTTAGGTCAAACCACTTGTAGATGGACGATTTTTGAAACCACTCATTGGAATGTGGAGACAAAAATTGCTCATGGTAGAGAATCATACATTCTAATAGATGATATATCAAGGTTCTAGCTTTTGCATGTAGATTTTGCTTTTCAATATTTTGCATTTTTTTTATGAAGCCCTAAATTTGATAGGATCTCTGGATTTTCAGGTTGCTGGAATTTTCAAAAGTGTGTTTCAATCTTAGGTGTTGGGAAAATTTCATCATATTGTGTCTAGATCTATTGTGATAAGAAATCAAGATTCTAGGTGCTAGGATTTGCTAGAAGAGAGAAAAGGAGAGGCTAGAGTGTTTCCAAATCTTTGTGATTTCTTCTTGAGTTTCATTTGTTGATTTTCAAGAGAGTGCTAAGTGCATTGGAACAGGTTCAAAGAAGATCAAATCATTGCGCCATGACAACCACAAGTAGCTTCATGTTGGAAGGCAACGATAGGCTTATCTCAATCAACTATTTTATTTGAAAGGTGAGGATGGAGTCCTTATTGGAGACAAATGAGTTGATAGAAATTGTTGCAGGTGTGGAGGATAGACCTTGTGAGAAATCTCAACTAGTTTTGTTATTTTGGTCATATTTGTATATTTGGCAATTGAGGTCAATTTTCATATTAAACTTAGAGTTTGAATTTTCAAAGTTATATTAGTCTAAAACCATCTCAACCTTTAAGGCCCACACCTTGGGAGGTTAGATCTTTGGCTCAGGTATGCACATAGTTTTAGCTCCAATGAGCAAGAGATGGCCATGAGATTTGATGTAAGTTTTGGCCCCGAAGCTCACTAATCAATTGTTGAAAAACCAAAGAAATGCAACACAATGTCCTCTCAACACCTCATGATGATGTAGAGACATAGTAATTGCTTTCTTAATCTGTTTTAGATATAGGAAAAAAAAATAGATAGAACACTATGAATATAACATGGAAGAGCTCTCTCTCTCTCTCTCTCTCTCTCTCTCTCTCTCTCTCTCTCTCTCTCTCTCTCTCTCTCTCTCTCTCTCTCTCTCTCTCTCTCTCTCTCTCTCTCTCTCTCTCTCTCTCTCTCTCTCTCTCTCTCTCTCTCTCACACACACACACACACACACACACACACACACACACACACACACACACAAACACTTTTCAAAAGTGTGGGAAAGTGTAGTACATGAGTTTTAGAAATTCAAGTTTGAATCTGGAGACATTTGAATCTAGTCCACATTATTACTAGGGTTTTTGTTATGGAGGGTGTAAAGACCACTAGGGACAATCCCCTAAGATGAGGATAGGAAAACACAAGAGAGATTGTGGAGCAAAACCACCCAATCAAACCTAGATCCCTCCTGGAGAATCCTCCTGGATCTAGCCCCCAAGCCATGCCAATGTGACAGCAAGAGGAGAAGAGCTCATCAGGTAACCTAGACCAAGTCGTCGACGGAATAATCACTACCTCAATATATAGAGAGTAGGATCCTATGCATGAGCACATGCAATCCCCATGCAGGTCAACTATAAATAGGTCACAGCTCTTCATGCATACCTCCTGCCTATATTAGTCACACATACATGCACTACTCCATATGTCTCAATTAGAGTGTCTGGGTCCTCTCAAGTTTACTTGTCACCAACAGGCCTCGATGTGGAATAAAATCTAGGCATGACCAATAAACTCAAACACTAGAGGGCCGGTCTACCATATTAGGACTATTCCAGGTCCTTAACCGAATATGGCCATAACGTTTTTCCTTCCCTTAAGCAGGTTCTATCCTCAAAACAAGAAAAAGAAAACATGAAACTATTTCTTAAGCTTTCAAATCTTACCCATGATCCATTATTCTTAGTCTGATCTTTCCCTCTGAATAAGTACTCAGAGATGCAACAATTCTTTAATTGCTTGTCTTGACTCATAAATACCAATTCAAATTCCAAAAGATACACTAAGCTATAGATCTTCCAAATGGGTTGATCTATTCCAAAACAAAAGTTCATCACCTTCATGTAATCCTAATTACATGAACCACTGAGTGAATTAACTTCTTTATTTCAGAGATCAAATCCAAAAGCTAAAGAAATTCCATTTCAATTTCTTGTAGAAAATAATGCTTCTTGGTACAGATATTCTTAGAATATACAAATATTCTAAAATATCACAATTCAGTCATCTAAAATCTCTAGGAGATCTATCAAGTCTCAGACAATCATAACTCAAACCAGAGTACTGCAGTTACTGTAATGAGTTAACAACCCTATTTCTAACATCATATGCAAGAAATCAGCATCGATCTGTATCTTAATAGATTTATCTGTCTCCTACAAAACTGGAGATTTAGACTGAACTTTGTACACAAGCACTTATAGACTACAATCTGTAAAGAAAGCAATTCCTCATAAGTAAACAATTACTTAATGGAAAGGCTTGTGAGATCCACACAATCTCAAGTATGTGCTAGAGTAAAGAAATTTAGACTTCAACCAACAGATTTAAATCTTTGAATCTCCCATATTGATCAAGAATTACTCATTATCTTAAGAATCCTCGTATTTCTTTCAAATGACCTTTAAGTATCAATTTATGATCCGTCAATCATAAACATTTAGAATCTTATGACTCGTCAATCGTAATTCTCAGGATTCTAAATCCATACTTAATCACTAAAAGATATTGGAGTATATGTACAACATACAACTCAGGAAATATAAGAATCATTCTGAAATCTTTTCCATAAGGAAAATCACTGGATTCCAAGTATATTCTTCCAACCCGATTCTTAATCAGATTATGAGTTCCAAATTCTACAATCAACCAAGTAATTAAAGACTATTATAACATTCATCTTTAACAATATAAACTTTATACAATCTCCTAGAACAACATCTAGAGATTTCAAAGTTTTGCTGAATTCCCAAAATTCAGTTTACCATTCTTGGCACCATTAGGATCCGGTATTCAATTGAGCTCTCAAGGATACTATCACTAATGAATCAAGTTTATTTCCAAACTGAGAAATACTCATCCAAGAAATCAGTATCCTATGCACACAACTCCTTAATGAATCTGAATGACTCATAAATTATGTGTCTTACAAGCAATATACACAAAACAAACAATTTTCGGTGAATTCTCTTCACACTGTCCGTTTTATCAATTAACTTCCACGAGAGTAAATCAACTGCTCAAGTTAATTGCTCATGATTTAGAAATCTTAAATGTCTAGGTGTAGATCTTATTTATACTAGTATAACACCACATTTAGATCCATATCCAAATCACTTTAAGTTAAGCAATAGATCTATCAGAACAAATCTGTTAACTCTGCAAGTAATTGTCAAGAACAATACTTGATCACATGTCTATGATCAACAACTAGGTTAAGTGCACCAGATAACCTTAGTAACTAGGAATACATAGCAGATCCACACAAGATTAATTGTGCACATATGAGAAAAATCTCACTATGACCCAATACATAAACACATAGTGATACCTAATTTCGATATGTTTTCTTCGAGAATGAACTCTCGAATTGAGAGAGAGATCTATGGTGCTTTGGTTGTTACAAAAGATGGTTGTTGGATGTGACTGTGTAAGGTCGATTTCTGCTAGTAGGTGCCTCAGCCAAATTATCTCCTTTGTAACATTTGTGACAGCAATGTACTCTGATTCAGTTGATGATAATGCTACCAAGGTTTGCATTCGGTTGTTCCATGAGATTGGGCCTTGATTGTATAAAAACACAAATCTAGAAGTAGACCTTCTAGTATCGATATCTCCTACCCAATCCGCATCTGTGTATCCTTCAAGTACGTTGATAGGCTGGCTGCCTCCATAACAGATGCTAAGATGTTTGGTTGTTTGAACATACTTCATGAGCTTTGTGAGTGATTTCCAATGGGTGAGACCTTGATTCGATAGGAATTAGCCGAGTGAACTAGTATGTTTCCAACTCCGTCTCTCATTCTACTTCACTGTCAACAGTAGCCTCTTCCTACTGTTTGCATCGATTCTACTGCTCAGATAGCGGAGGACTCTTCTATGTGAAGGATTTCAGATCCTTAAGATCCAATCCACTTAAATGATCTTTGGTTAGAAAGAGAAATACACTACCAATCTCACCAATGTAGAAAAATCAACATCTACATACAAAATGAGATGCAAACACTAATAGAACTTGATTAAACTTGAATGAAATGATAAAGTACTGTTGTTGTCCATACAAAACCAGCAAGCTACTGTATTTCACACGTGTGGATCAATAAATGATCAATCTACACATAGAATTGCAAGCAATCACCAAGATAGTGCACCAATGGATAGTAGAACCCAATAGAACCATGTATAAGCATGAAATGAGATAGAGAAGAGAGAAGATTTCTCTCTCCATGAGTTACATCCTTTTATAACAGTTCCAAACCCTATTTTGCCACTTGGCTTTCCCACCAAAATGCTAACCCTACTATTTTTGGGTCTAGATTAAATGTACCCAACTATTCAAATTTGAATCTACTCAAACTCGCATTCTAACTTTCCCACACTTTCAAAAAGTGTTTATTCAAATGACATTTAGACTAATGAACTTTTGAAAAGTCAATCTCTAAGTCTAAAACAAGTTTTGGCCTCAATAAGCCAAATATGGAAATGTAGCAAAATATGATGAAACTAGTTGAATCTTTCACATTCTACTCGTTCCTATACTGGCAGTGCTACCTCTCAACGATTCTACTCCTCTGACAGAATCTACTCAATGATAACTCGAATTCTGTTTGACAGGGATTTAACATGGGCAGAGAATTCACGTGTCTACAAAATGATTTAGCTATAGCTCAGTCACGGAATCTATTTTTTGTAGTATAACAGTGTTGTACCTACCTGTCAGAGGCACAACGACAACTTGATTCAGATCCTTATTTGACAATGGTAGCTCATCTTGGCAGTGATCTATCAGGACTTGATTTCCTACTTTCTACAATACTGTTTCAGATTGATTCTTGATTGTTTGCAGATTATCAAGCCAAATGTTCCAGAGAGAAATAACTCTAAGACATTGCCAAAAGGAAATGGTAGTAGCATCTTCAAACAAAATATCATTCAACATTAAGTCAGTACGACTGAATCTCCTGAACTTGACTTGAAAATGCGCAATGAAAAGATCAACCACTGATTTTCATAGTGGACCATAGCAATGGAAAAGTAAGTGTGGCACTTCCTCATCTGATGTTTTGCACTTAGAGCAATGTGACAAGTTACCCCTGTAGTTAGCATGAACTACAAGAACAAGCTGGAAGATTCTAATAGAGAAAAATCTATACTTTCTAGGATGGATTTTATGGGTACAACGGAATTTGGCCTTCCCTAAATGGGGGGAATCGGAAAGCTTCGAACCCAGAGAAGGTGGAGTTAGGCTCCTTGGTTGCAGAGTAGATTGAGGTGCAAGGTATTTTACTAGTTTTATCCAAAGCCTTGAAGAGCCATTTGTTTTAGCAGTCAGAGTCTGTGGAGGTAGAAACAAAAGGGGGGGGTTTTAGTTTTTGGCCATATTCGTCACTCCCATCTAACTTGTTATCTTACTTATATTACCTATAGCTATACCTGATATTTGATTTATTCGATTTGTCTGATTATAAATATGGACTTTGGACCATGCCTAGAAAAAAACTTAAACACTTGGGAAAATGAATATTAGTAAACAGGAAATAAATATTCATTATACTCTACTAGAGTTGTGTGTGGAAGTTCAATAGTCAATTCCTCATATAACATCAAATGGTGTTGCACAAAAAGTTGACATCTTCGTGAAAATCGGAAGAAATAAAATAAGAAATGACATTGTTCTCATTTGCCATTTTTTTTTTAATCATGCATTGAAAAAATTGCAATGAGCTATTGAATCACCAGGCTAGTTTCTGATCATCATAGACATATTATCATGTCCCACAAAATAAGAAATGAATGCCAATCATCTACAATTTGGACTGACCATTACGACACACATCTTGGGGGGCCTTGCAATCTCAATATTGACACATGAGCCACAAGAAGGGCTCAAGCACCTCAATCACCTCTCCATGAATTCTGAAGTACAAGAGATTAAATTTTGTGTCAAACTTTACCAGGATGCCATGATCAACCCTTATTACACTCATCACCTACCATTCATGATGCATAGTCAATTGCATTTTCCACATTTAATGACTTGTCAATAGCCAATGCCCGTGATTTTAGTTCATGATGCAAGCTTGAACTACAAGATTAAGAATTGAAGTGATTGCTATTTCGAATACATATATTTGTGAAGCTTGGTACATGAGTTCGAAATGTAAAACTCTATCATGAGTAACAAATGATTATTATCTCACTGAATCTTAACGCTTTATTGAAATGCATCACCTTGCTAGTCATGACCTTCAATTTCATGGCTTCTCTGAATTTTTTTAAGTGCACCCACCATCAACACAAGCCTTAGTCCACTATTGCCTTCTCGTTCTAGCCTTCTTGGTCCAAGTTCTAGTAGAGTGGCTTGAATAGGTCTCATAGCTCGAGACTTGTTTCAAGTGGAGGATACCTATTATGCATTTTGTTTCACAAATTAGATTGTGCTCCAATTACATTTCCATAAAATTAAATGTTGTATGTGTAGCTAATGATATATGGTTGGTTTTCACATTGTTATAGTCTTACACCTACTGCTTGTAAATAGCAATGAACTCAGCCCATGTGACACTAGATGATGTCTAATAGTGGTTAAGACAATCGTAATGCTAAAAGTAATCACTTGTAACACTAGATGTCTGATACATGCAATTGCATATCAAGGATTGTGCTATGCAACTACTATAGCGTATTTTCAATACATAACTAATTGGTGTATGAATAGAGATGTAATAAGCATGTATGCCAAAGTGAAAATAAGTTCATGGTGGAATGTAAGGATAGACAATAGTCTACAATTATACACACCATTGTTGAGAGCCATGGAAACCCACACAAATGAATTTGCCACTTTTAGTAAGGTATGTAAAACTTAGCAAAGCATAAAGGGGAGCAATGAGTACTATTTATAAAGAAATGTGAATACTTGTGAGGGATGTCTCATATGATGAACATACCCAACCCCATACGATTAGCCACTACACTTGATCTACTAGACCTCGAGAATACCCAAATCCACAAAAGGAGAAAAAGTGATACCTCAAGGTATGAGAATGGATTCAGGGAGAGCAAGCCAATGCTCCCATCGGTGATGTCAATCGCTGAATAGAATCTATGGACATGGACGAGCCATCAAACCAAGTTGTGCATGCACCCCTTGTTGGATTTACTCCTACTCTCCTAAATCCCATGTTTAATTTGCATCTATTCTTGCTGCATATTTACTAACGTTGTCACGCAGCCTGCATATTTACATGCAAATTCGCATAGACGAATAAAAGACAAAAGAATCGCGAACACTGTGTTTTTACACAGGTTATGGTGACAGACAAAAAGGGGACACTATCCTACAGAATGCCGAAGGTGCCCTAAAAGCTAAGGCACACTATAAATCTTATCCTAAGGCCATTCGTAAGAGTGGCCCACTTTTCGCATCATCACCAACGTTCACTTCAGCACTGGCTGACGTCGCACCCTTTTTATGCTCACTCCATGCAGTTGCGCTAACAGATTGGACAATGATTGCAACCACCTACAATCTCCTACAAATAGCACATCCACTCTATACTTTCACATCTGCACACCTGTAATATTATGTATATATACATATTATGGACACCATTCATGAGATGATGATGATCAGATGATCAAGTGAGAGAAGAAGAGACTAAGAGAAGTGGTTTCATTCCTCATTACAAACAAAATAAGCTTCGTAGGGCACACGGTTTCGTCCGCTATTATATTGTGCTCTGCCACATTATTAACTTGTATACATGATATACTTAATCTGATACAGCTCTTTGTTCTGCATTTAAATCTATGTTAATATTGCTATGCTTGTTCTTCACTTTGTCTGATCTTTCTGGTTGCTCTTTCTAGTAATAGACAATCAACTTTTAGTCTTGTCTTCCACGACTAATTATCAGTCGAGCACAGTCTAGCTCTTCGCGAATCACTCGCGACAGATAATTTGTCTTGCAATTCATGACAAATTATTCATCTAGCGCTTCATCCATTAAATATTTGGCTACGTAATATAGAATGACTGTGATTTCTATCACTAAAGTTCTCTTCATTCTGATAGGTGTAGTCATGCTTACGGAGAGAGTCAAATAATTCATTCCTGCGCACGAACATTTTTTGTTCGAGTTCGCTTCTCGTTCGTTTCTTGTTCGAGTTCGTTTCTCGTTCGTGTTCGTCATTTATTCTTCCCCTCTCTCTCCGACATGGTATCAGAGCCATTTTCATAGCTTGATAAGCTTCCACAGTACAAGACTCTACTAGCCGATAGAGTAATTGTTTTCACGTTCTGTATATATCAAATTTTCATACTTAAGTCACTGATAGTTTCTCCTATCACTTAGACTAATTCTTCCACATGTATTCCCAAGGGAAAGCCAGTCCTATCATGGACAAGCTTGATGCAGCCAATTACCATCTGTGGAAATTTAAGATGAAAACTATACGAATGGCAAAAGAATTGTTTGACGTTGTTATAGGTGCAGAAGGGAAACCAGAAGCGGATGACACGACAATCGCCAGATGGAAGCTGAAGGATGGAAAGGCTTTCACGCTGATCATCCTCAACATGACGGATACCCAGATCGGCCATGTATTCAAGGCTCTGACATCAAAAGAAGTTTGGGACATCTTGAGCACACTATATGAATTGCGAGATATAGCTTCTAAGCTACATCTCAGGAAGAAATTCTACTCCCTCAAGATGACGAATGGTGATTCTCTGCAGAATCACATTAATCAATTCAAGAACCTGCTAAGACAAATGGCCGCTGTCGGATCTGTCATAGACGATCAAGATGCAGTGATGCAACTGCTTACAAGTTTGCCAAGTTCTTACGACAGCTGGGTGATGATCATCATGACTCATCCATAATTGACTCTTTCAAGAGTCATTACTATGTTGTTGCAGGAAGACACGCGAAGGAACGAAGCCTCGAGTTCCTCAACTGATTCTCACGCCTTGTACACCAACAAGAGCATGACAAAGTAGAAGAAGAAGAAGGCCCAAAGCAATCAAAGCCAGACTAAAAACCAGCTCAGCACAAGGAACAATGAAATCCGCAGACAAAGAAGAAGCTGTTCTGCAGATACTGCAAAGGAAACTACCACGAAATTCAAGATTGCCGAATACTTCAAGCAAAGAATAATAGCAAGGGACAGTCGAATCAAGTGGCAAATGCAGCTGCAGAAGCTCCACAGCCTATTCAAGAAGCAGATCATGATGCCTTCATGACCAACCATCAAGAAGCATATGGGGACAGTTCTTGGTTCCTAGATTTTGGAGCCACTCAGCACATGACTAGCCTCATTGGTTGTTTCGAGTCCTATACACCTTACAGTACCCAGAAGTTCGTTCACCTTGGTGACAATAGCACACAAGCTATCAAAGGTGAAGACACTTTAAGATTAAGCTTTGCAAATGATCAATCTAAGCTACTTCTAAAGTCATGTATGTACCAAATTTATCTACAAATCTGCTCTTTGTAAGCAGAATCACAGATTTAGGACATAGAGTAGAGTTCAAATGTGATCAGTGTAAAGTAGTTGATAGGACTAGCAAGATCCTAGCACTCGGAAAGAGGCATGGATACTTGTATAAATTAAGTCATTGCTTTTCTGCCTCTAGTCAGGCTCTCAGTACTTCAATTCATACAAATAAAGGTTTACTTTGGCATTATAGACTTGGTCATTTAAATCATGCTGTTGTACAACGAATGCCTAGACAATCTATTGTTCTTGATCTCGACTATCCTCGTGAAAAAGTCGAGTTACATGTCTGTCAAGACTGTCTAGTTGGTAAACAGACTAGGAAACCATTTAAGTCAAGCCATCAGCATATTGCTAGAGGATTGCTAGATGTTGTACATCTGATATTTGTGGCCCAATGAAAAATCCTTCGTTGAAGGATGCAAGTATTTTATAACCTTTATTGACAAATTCTCCAGAAGGACGATGGTGTATTTCATAAAGAAGAAATCAAAAGCTTTCAACTGCTTCAGAATCTTCAAGGAGCGTGCAGAAAAGGAGACTGGAAGGATGATCAAGGCCCTAAGGTCAAACAACGGTGGAGAATACATCTCTGTCGAGTTTAAGGAGTATTGTCAAAGCCAAGGCATTGAGCAGCAATTCATCACTCCTTACAATCCTCAGTCTAATGGCTTAGCTGAGAGGAAGAACCGTACTTTGGTCGAATCTGCTAAGTGTATGCTATCACATGCATCGTTGCCCAAGAGATTCTGGGCTGAAGCTGTCTCCACTGCAGCTTACCTCCATAACAGATATTCGACCAAGGCCCTCTCAGACAAGACACCCCACAAGGTGTGGACAGGCTCTAAGCCTTCTTTGAAGAACCTAAGAGTGTTCGGGTGCATTGCCTATGCACATATCCCAAAGACACAAGGAAGAAATTGGACTTCCAAGGTCTCAAGACCATCCTGATTGGATATACTTCGTCTGATAACACCTACAAGCTGTACGATCCTGATATCCAGCAAATCTTGTATAGTCGGGATACAATCTTTATTGAGGATCAATTTGTCAACCTCAAAGGCAAGGATATTGCTCAAGAGGAACCTACATCTCCTGCCATTGACACGACAGTCTGAGCTTCTGGCTTAGGCGTGTCTATTGTCGACCCACTTCAAGACAGCGAATCAGACGATGATGTTGCTGCTACCCAGCAGCAAGTCCCAAGAGCGGTTCATCAGTCGAATCATCCCAGAAGATCAAGCCGAGTGCACACACAACCCACAAGGTATACTCCTGAGTCTGCCTATCTCTTAATGTAGGAACCGACGACAGTCAAAGAGGCACTCAGCCAACCAAACTCCGATCTCTGGAGAGAAGCCATGGACAGAGAGTATTTCTCTCTGATCAAGAATCAGACATGGTCATTAGTCGAAGCTCCTATTGGCTGCAATATATTGATTGCAAATGGATCTTTAAGATCAAATACAATGCCACTGAGCAATTGATCGAAGGAAGGCTAGACTGGTAGCACAAGGATTCACCCAGATCCCGAATGTCGACAACAGTTTAGTCCAGTCGTCAAACATTTGTCGATCCGAATGCTCTTGTCTTATGCTGCAGTTGCTGACCTCGAAGTACATCAACTTGATGTATAAACAGCCTATCTGAACGGAGTCATACAAGAAGATATCTACAAGATCCAGCCCGAAGGATACGTTTTGGAAGGCATGAAGAATCATGTCTGTAAACTCCACAAAGCACTTTACGGCTTGAAACAGTCTGCCAGAGCTTGGTTTCAGAGGATCAACACATTCCTCATCAAACAAGGATTCAAACCTAGCACTGTTGATTGCAACGTTTATTCAAGGTCAGTGCAACAATCCTTCATTATCATCACCTTGTACGTTGATGATACGTTGCTCTTTAGCAACAATACCAAAATGGTCAAGGATGCAAAATAGATGTTGTTCTCGGAATTCGACATGACTGATATGGACTGAAGCTCACTTCTGTCTTGGAATTCAAATCCACAGAGACAGAGAAATCGACCGATTTACATCACTCAAAAAAGGTATCTTCACAATGTTCTTAACAAATACAGTTTGATGAATTGTAAATTAGCTCACTCACCAATGGATCCAGGCCTACATTTGTCGAAGGACCAATGTCCCCAGACCAAGCAGGAAGAGGAGCAGATGAGAGAATATCCGTATCGATTGATACTTGGATCTCTCATGTACGCAATGGTCTGTACAAGACCAGATATCTCTTTTGTTGTAAGCTCACTCAGGCCAATATATGGCTAATCCTAGCATTACCCATTGGAAGGCTCTTATTCGAGTCATGAGATGTATTCGAGCTACCATGGACTAGTGCATCTGCTATGGAGATGTCAACAACAACAATCTTCATCAGCTCAGTGGCTAATCTGATGCAAATAGGGGAGGAGATGCAGACAATCATAAATTCACATCTAGATTTATGTTCTTCTTCAACGACGGTCCTATTTCATGGAACAGTCGTAAGCAAACCTCTATTGCACTTTCTTTACTGAAGTAGAATACATTGCTGCTTCTCAATCTATTAAGGAAGCGATTTGGTTGAGAAAATTTGCTGTCAGACATCAATCTGTATCAGTACAACCCTACAAATTTTGTTTTGTGATAACCAAAGTGCTATTGCCTTATCGACCAACCCTAGATTTCATTCTAGGAGTAAGGACATTGAGATCAGATATCACTACATTAGGGACAAGGTTCTCGACAGGAGGTAAGCTTAACGTACTTCAGAACGCAGGACATGGTTGCAGGACATTTTCACGAAAGCACTCATATTAATGCACATCAACAAATTTTGTGCATTGCTCAGTCTGAAGATCAAGGCATTCACGGATCCAGATTAAGGGGGGGTGTTGGATTTACTCCTACTCTCCTGAATTCCATTTTTAATCTGCCTCCATTCTTGCTGCTATATTTACTAACGTTGTCACGCAGCCTGCATATTTACACGCAAATCCGCACAGACAAATAAAAGGCGAAAGAATCATGAACACTGTGTTTTTACACAGGTTATGTGACAGGCGAAAAGGGGACACTATCCTAGAGAATGTCAAAGGTGCCCTAAAAGCTAAGGCACCCTATAAATCTTATCCTAAGGCCATTCGTAAGAGTGACCCACTTTTCGCATCATCACCAACGTTCACTTCAGCACTGGGCTGACGTCGCACCTTTTTACGTTCACGTCCATGCAGTTGCGCTAACAGATTGGACAAACGATTGCAGCCACCCACGATCTCCTACAAACAACACATCCACTCTGTACTTTCACATCTGCACACTTGTAATATTATGTATATATACATATTCTGAACACCATTCATGAGATGATGATGATCAGATGATCAAGTGAGAGAAGAAGAGACTAAGAGAAGAGGTTTCATTCCTCATTACAGACAAAATAAGCTTTGTAGGGCACGCGGTTTCGTCTGCTATTGTATTATGCTCTGCCGCATTG
>MU834868.1:0-43550 GCA_029204225.1 Diphasiastrum complanatum
CGTTTTCTCTTATGAGGATCACCGTCAGATGAGCTGGGGTGGACTCTTTGAAATTAATGTCATAGTCCTTCGAATATATAGGGCACGAGCATAGTTTTCTAGGATATCCCAGTCCCAAGTTAATGGCAAAATATATGTTTCGTGTTTATTAGTTATTTTTATGTCACTCATATGTCTCTCCAACAAGAAGTGAATGACTACAAAATTAAAAAAAAGCAGCTGAACGCTCTTATGCAAATATTGTCTACACTATGCATGATGAGATTGATGGTCTAAGACTTTCTGGGTAGGCTCCTTTGTTACGCTTGTTTCTATCGTAGTTACGTAGTTCCATTTGAGATCTTAGTTCCATTTGAGATCTTCATCCAAGCTGTAGCAAATTGGTTTGTGCTGATTCTTTCTATAACTTAGTGGTGCATTTTGCTCACGAACCATGCAACTTAGTTAGGTTTTGAGAAAGCCAAATAGATGACATGTAAAATTTCCTTATTTTACTATGAGGAAAGGGAAACCTCCTTGGCTTTGCTCTTAGTGCTAGCCTTCATCATGTCTAAATTTGTTGTTCACTTTCGTAGAAGTGATAGTAACTTTGTACTTTGGTTGTAGTATGAATGCTTATATGGTTGCATATGAAATGCACCTACTTTTGGGCCTCGAGAAAGTGAGTAGGGTACAATGCCTCATGGGCTGGTTGGTCATTTCATTTGTTTGAATTGGGAAAGAATGAGTTTAGCCATGTTGAGATTGTTGAATTGTTTTAGGGTTTTTTTGTTCATTTTATTCCCAGGCATTTAGAGCAAAAAGAAGTGCTGGTTCAAGGTTCAGGGGGTAATCACACCTCCATATTGTGTAGATTATGATCAATTGGATCCTGTTTTTTGATCAATCAATTCCATAATTACAAATGGTGAGTGCTTAGTGTTATACGTCATAGCTCAAGAGGATTGAAGTTTCAATAGCTTTTCAAAAGTCTTTGAAATATAATTTTAGGTACTCGATCAATGATATCGAGGCACGTAGAGTGAGAGCCTGGCAATGAATCAAGGACCATGATGAGGAGTAGGGCGAGTTTGGTCCTCTTATATAGAGCCTAATGCATCCTGGGCACATAGCCATGCATAGCCCTATGTTCCCTATACATAGATTCACCTAGAATAGTCCTATGCATGGACCAACTATTCATAGAATTGCTATTGATAACTCTACACATGCATACACTGTCTCATTACCTTGTCTAAACTCCACTTAGTGTGTTTTGGGCCTCACAAGGATATTAGTTACTTTCGGGTCACGTCCAGTATGATGTGGCATAACTAACAGCTTGTTTCACTGGAGTATCGTGTATCCAAGACTAGGAGTATACTGTATCCTATGTATTGGTCATGGACATAATAGATATGATTGGGAAGTAGGGATGCTCCCACACCTAGGGGTCCCTATATACTATGTACATGCTATAGGAGGTGATCTATCCACAAAATGTGCTCTAACATCTTTGAAAGAGGCCCACTTGCCCGCCTCTTTGGCTTTTTGGAATGCCTTTCTATGCTCCTCTATCTATATGAAATTAAGGTCATCATTCATAAAAATAGAAGTGCCCCGTGCCCCTAAGCATGGCCCTATGCCTGAGAGATTCCTTTTCGTGCTCGTGTGAGACAAATATAATAGCCAAGGCAGTGTTATCCTTCTTGGTTCTCCATGCTTCATCAAACCCTATAGGCTCCATGGATCCCAAGTGCAATCTCTAAAAAACATGTAACCTTTTTTAGTTTCAAGTACACCTCTCTTACATTTAGAGCTTTACTCTTGTAATCGTTTAATGTTGCCAAAATCTTTTGACCATCAGGGTAAGGATTTTTTTGGGATTCTTTGCTGTCTTGTTTGTGTCTTTCCAATCGGCGCTCAAAAGCTTGGATCTTATCAAATGTATCCTTTTACGTGATATGTTGGCGAAGTTCTTCATTTTTTTTCGTTAATTATCTCAATTCTTTCTATAAGGCCACAATTTTCTATCTTCTACATTCATCTCTTCCCATGCACTTTTGAATGTGTTCCTCATGTTCCCTCCAAAGTACCACAAGTTTTTTCCATAAGAATAAGGAGCTCTTGGAGTGGCTCTTATATCTCTCCTAATTTATAGAGCAATGGACTAGTTGTGGGGGAATAGAATATCCCTTCCTCTTGAGCCAATATGAGCAATGGAAGGCAATCTTTTGTTTTGGTGCCATTTATTGACTCATTTCCATTTTGGTGATGGAATACTAGCGATGCAAGAGGATGGATAGCAGATTCATTGACAACAAAAGGGAAGTCAGCTCACATCAAATTAAAGGCTTCGGTTGCCAAAGTAAGGGGTCCCACCTTTGTTCTTCTAGTCCAACTATGGTAGTAGCTCAAGAAATCGCTAGAACTCTGGTGGTAGGGTCCAATGGACAATGGACTTGTTGTACCACTCCGCTTGTAGAGAGGTCCCAATGACAGGAGGATCGTAGCAACATGAGCTAAGTTACAACAAACTGTTGCTCTTAGAAAATCTTTGTTGGAAATAAGTTACTCAGCATAAACCTTGACAAAGTGCAACGTGAATCAAGCATGTTCGTTTGCATTGATCAAACTTGTTGACTCCCATGTTGTGATGATGTTGTTCACTTCTACCTACTGTGAAGTGAAGACAACTCATAGACATTTGTTGCCTTGCCAGTAGTAGGCTATGAAAACACTAAGACTATTATCTCAATAAAAGAACTCTTTCCTTTGCTATTGCTTGTAGGGCTTTAGGATTCTATGCGATGCAATTTGCCATTCTTTGAAGGAGATTGTTAGATTGCTTTATGTATTATCAATTTATGCTTCATTGATGTTAATATTTACGATTCAGTTCATAACCTCTAGGAGAACTGATTTACTTGGGAGTAGTAGTCCATGACGGTATTGGTCACTATCTCCCTCCAATGTTTCCTTGAAACGCGTTTCGAACGCTGAAACGCGTTCGAAACGACCTCGTTTCAAAACGCCATTTCAGTTTTCGTTTCGTTATACTAAATTGTGCCTTTCTTAGTTATCCCTCAAAGAAACTCATATCTCTATTAGTAAAAGCTACTAGAGGAGGACCCATCAATAGTATTCATAATTTCCAATAAAAGTTTCCAGCCTCCCATCCCACAACTTAAGGTCTCCTTTGTAGAAATGGCTGTGCCATGCATATCAACTTGAGCCACATGCATTCACATATTTTTGAGGTCCCAAATGTAGCTAAATAAGGCCCTAACTGCCAAAACAACTAAAAAAGCCAATAAACCCTTACTGGACATCCTAACTCTTTGTTAGGAATTAATGTTTATTTGATACCCCTTAATGATAGTTTGGCCATGCCTGCGTGCTATTTTTAGGGGCCATTCTATTTATAGTAAATTCGTGTTTAAGAGGAGACAAAGCTGCATGTGGAGTTGACGTTGTTGGGAAGACAACGGATCTGGATCTCTGCACCTGGATCTCTGCTGGTGGTATCAGATCTGCTGTTGGTGTCTATCAGAGATCGATCGCTGGTTGTTTGGTGCAGATTGCTGGCTGCATGTTGGATTGCTGCCTACTGATTACAGAAATCAGATTGATTGAGACAGATTGCTGGCTGCATGTTGGATTGCTGCCTACTGATTGCAGAAATCAGATTGATTGCCTGCAGATCATTGACTGTCTATAATATTGGATCACTGCAGAACAGATCTGGGATCTGTTCACTGATAGTCTGACAGAGCGGTTCGCTGGTAGTCTGACAGAGCTGTTTGCTGGTAGTCTGATAGAGCTGGTTCGCTGGTAGTCTTCTGACAGAGCTGGTTCGCTGGTAGTTTGACAGAGCTGGTTCGCTGGTAGTCTATAGATAGTATTATGGCAGGATTGAATGATGCTGTGTTACCGGAGTCTAGCAAGCTAGATGGAACGAACTACAACATATGGAAGTTCAAGATGCAGAATATTCTCCAAGATAGAGAATATTGGGATATCGTCACAGGTGTTGAGATACCTCCTACCATTGACAGGGAGTTGCGGGAGTATCAGAAACGTAGAAGAAAAGCTCATCATATCATCAACTTATCAGTTAGAGATATGATCATACCTCATATCAAAGATGCTGCTGGACCCAAGGAGGCTTGGGATATACTGAAGAACTTGTATGAGATGGTAAATCAATCACGAATCTTATTCTTGACTAATAAGCTTCATACATTGAAGATGGGTACAGGTGAATCAGTAACAGACTACTTTACTCGGGTGAAAGATCTGAGAGGACAACTTATTGCCGTTGGAGAAACTGTTCAAGATTCAATGTTGGTATCCATTGTACTTAATAGTCTACCTTTGGCCTATCAAAACTTTGTAATGATGCTATCGTTAAGAGAAACGAGGCCTTCTTTCGATGAGCTGAATGCCATATTACTACAGGAAGAAATGAGACGACAAAATATTGTCAACAGGGACGATTTCAAGGAACAGGCATTCCTGGCAAAGAAACAAGAGCAAAGTTCCAAGAAGGGTGGCAAAGGGAAGAAGAAGAAGAAGAAGCAGCAAGATATGGAGGAGAATCAATCAAATCGATTAGAAGATGGAAAGAAAGTGGTTCGAAAAGGAAACTGTTTTATTTGCGGAAAATCAGGACATTATGCAAAGGAGTGTTGGCATAACAAGTTCAAGAAAACGCAAGACGGGAATTTTTCTGAAGAAAAAGAAACATCTAATGCAAAATTGAGTGCTTTGGATATTGAAGACTATGAGTTGTTTTCGGCATCGACATCTTCTGGTAGTGGCTTCTCAAAGGAAGAAGACTATTGAGATTTCAGATGGCAATTGTCAATTGCATTAAAATTTAACAATTTATGTAATTGGTGACTTGTCAATAAATATAACTATTTCAGTCAATCTTAATTTTTAAAACATAAAAGTTGAGAGATAGAACTTAGAAGTTAGAGCTTGGCACTCGCCACTTCAAACTTGGAATTTCAAGTTAGAACATAAATGACAATACATATAAGTAATTATTAATCACTAATTACATTAAAGTAGGGTTTAGGAATCATGATTTACGTGGCCCATGATCTCCTGATAGGCTCTAGCTCCCTATCCACGGAGTCTCGCTCGACAACCAACTGAGTCGTCCTCAACTGCTGCATGGATGGTCCCTCCCACTTTGAACCAATCCTAGATACATGTCTCATCATCTCTCTCCACGCAGGGGTCGCAGTCAAGTGAAAGGGGAGGTTGCACATGTAGAAACACCTCCTAACATATACATTGGCTATCTCCTTGTTATTTTACTGGAAGGATGCCACATACACATCTCTGCCCCTAAGATGTGTACCAATACGGCTCTGGGCATGAGAAGAGCCTCGTGACAACGGTGCTGCCACATCACTTTGACTCTGAGTCTGACCCTGTGATGTGGAAGGGTCTGCTGGAACTGTTGCACATTGCCAATGGCCACAAATTAATAGTTACTATCCAGATTCTAGAATCTACAACAAATTACAATGGAGATAGATGAATCGTGATAGACTGTAGTAGTCTGTAGATTGTAGTAATGTCAAAGTACATACGATATGCAATGACTTATAAATTATAATTTACAACACAATCATCAATGCAAATATTTTCTATTTAGCATCCAGCAACAACTTACAATTGTCAATAACTCAGGTGATAGGATAATGGATTTATAACTATTAACAGCTTCGGAATTCCGAATCACTGATTACGATCACCAACCTGTGGACAAATGATGACTCTCCGAGGTAGCCGTAGATGGAGCTGCAGGTATCATCAATGAGTCAGGTGCTCGCGCACAACCTGCGATCTCAAAACCACATAGACGCAATAGGTGTGCCTTTATTCTAGTGGGGCCACCTGTGTAGTCCTTGCCACAATACTTGTGCACCTCTTAGTGCCTGAGGTGCCATAAATAGAAGCAACTGTCACATGATCCCACAAGGGATCCTTCTCTCTCGGCATGGTATCTAATACCTAGATTCTAGTCTCTCTCTCCCTCCTAAATTCTGATTTTTCACTCACACACACCTAAAGGCTAACTCTCCCTCGGACCTCCCTCCACACACACACCCACCCCCCCACCCCCCCCACCCCTAAGTCTACCTCCCTCTCTCTCAAAGACTCAAACACACTCTTCTAACTTAAGAATCTATTCAAATTTCACACACACACACACACACACACACATATTGTCAAACACACACACACACACACTATCAAACACACACACACACACATTTGTCAAACACACACACACACACACACTATCAAACACACACACACACATTTGTCAAACACACACACACACACATTTGTCAACAGTCAATTGTCACACACAGTGCACACACACAACTCCACCCCTCTCTCTCTCTCTCTCTCGGATCTCTCTCGGAACTGGCTCGGATCTCTCTCTCTCTCTCTCTCTCTCTCTCTCTCTCTCTCTCTCTCTCTCTCTCGGGCGCGGAAATTTGGGAACCTTTGGGACTGACCCTGTCGCGAGGAGTCAGGAGGTCCGACGAGCAGGAGGTAACGAGTTTTTTTTTTTTGAAAACGGTTCGAACAGCCAAAAAACGGTTCGAACCGGACCTTTTCGAAAAGGACTTTCGAATTGCGATTCTTTCAACGAATCGCAATTTGACACAACATTAATAATGACTAAAGTTTAAACTTGACTCTTGAATTGTAATTTGTGATTTGTCAGTGGTCACTGGTCAGTACATTGTATAGTTTATAACTTTACTATTTATAATTTCTGGAAGTTCTTGGATATTTGAGACTGTGATGTGTTGCGTGCATAGAAGTGTGATTGTTGACACGTTATCAATTACCTACTACCATGTGGCAAATTGCAATGGGCAATGGGCATGCAAACCCTCACGAGCTAAAGTTCTTGTTCTCTTAGTAGTAAGTACTTACAAGTTACAAGACTCTAAAGATGAATCATGATGATGGTCATGTCTTTGCATACTTCTTGAAATTTGAATGCACTTGTAGGATGTGACTTGAGCATGCTGCATGATTTCTCAAGGGCCATAAGCTTTGTATTGGCAATGGGCATGAACAGATTCTCGCAACCTAATAACCTGTCCATGCTCATGAAATTGGATGTATCTACTTGGTACTAGACTTTCTATGACATGTGTAAACCCCAAAAACCCTTAAAAACACATTAAAAAAAAAAATCCCGTTTCGAACCTGAACCAGCCGTTTCATACGCGTTTCAAACTAATTTCAAACGATGTACGAAACGACCCCATGAAACATTGTCTCCCTCCAACAAATGATCATTAGAGCAAATCACACTCCAGCTACTGTAGAAAATGTTGAAAGAGAGATATATTCCAACTATTGTTGAAGAGCATGCAATTTAAATCAGGACTATTAAAGATAAGGTTTTTAAACTTTTTAGAATAACCTTGTTAGAAATGAAAGAATCGACCATGTTGGTTGTTTAGAATCATGCCCTCTCAAAAAGGATCTGCCTATCCGAAATAATGCCAAATTTGTTTGTATAATATTAGAAGACTAGAAAACATTAACTTTTTTTCATTTCAAACAACGTACTTCCTAGTTTTACATACATAATGTAGACTAGTCACTGGCCACTGAAGTGGCAAGTCCAAGCCTCCTTGGGTCCAGCAGCATCCCTGCTGTGAGGTACAATCATATCTAAAACAGGCAAGTTAATGATATGGTGAGCTTTTCTCCTCTGCCTCTAATACTCTTTCAAATCCATCTGTAGTAGGAGGTATCTCCGCACTTGTGACAATGTCCCAATATTCTCGATCTTGGAAAGTATTCTGCATCTTGAACTTTCATATGCTGTAGTTTGTACCATCTAGCTTGCTAGACTCCGGTAACACAGCATCGTTCAATGATACTGATCGGTAGCAACTTAGTAACCTGACCTGTAGTACCAGATCTGTAGATCAACAACCCTGCCAGCTAGCAGATTTGTAGGTATTCACAGGTCAGCGATCAGTCAGCAGCGATTAGATTTCCAGCAGTGATCAGGTCTCTTGCAGACACTAAACCTGCAGTCAACAACCCATCCAGTTTTAGGCTGCTACAGATACAACAGCCAGCGATCTGATTCAGGTCTGTCAGCAATCTGATACCAATCTGTAGCAGCGAACAGATCTGTCAGCGATCTATAGGCAATGATCTGATTCCAGCATAGCGATCAGATCCAGGTCTGATCCAGCTCAGCGAATATCTGAATCCAGCGAACAATCGGCGGTAATCAGAATCCAGCAAACTGATTCAGGTCTATCAGTGAACTGTAGACAGCATTCAGATCTGTAGACAGCCAGTAACTTCCCTCCGACGATCAAATCTTCTCCTAGAAGATTCCTGTTGTCCTCTTGACAACGTTGACTCCACATGCAGCTTCAGGCCCTCCAATAATCTGCTCGCACAAGTTCCAAGGTCACAAAGCCTGCTTTGATACCATGTCAGAATTTGATCCATAAATTCTAGATAGGAGTTAACTAATCGTATTAGCACTCACAAGTCAAGATCAGCATAGAGATTAAAGAGAACTCAGATTATAGAAGAATTAGCAAAGCTCTATACAATGGAATGACCTGAGGTGGGATGCCAGCCTCTCTTATATAGTTTCTCTAGTCAAAAGCTAAAAGCAAAAGCTTAAAAGCCAAAAAACTAATTGCTAAAGTTATACTCTATTTTGGATAAAGACCCATAATGAATTTCTAAGTGTAAAACCAAACTCTATACTAGTATCAGTGTGCCCTCCTACAAACATGTCTAATTGACTTGACTTTATGATTTACTAAATATAGATTTGGCCCCTATAATAGCACGCAGGCATGGCCAATCAAATATTAGGATTAGGGGTACTAACACCATGTGCCTCAAGTACTATGATTATCAAACCCACCTTGGCCCCTTCATAGCTGTAAAGGGAGTTGTATTAAGTGGATCAGATATGAGGATACACCAACGAATTACATTTCTCTCTATGGTTTATCTTTGTCATTATGTGATTCTCATAGTATCATGCAATAGTACAATTTACACTTTTCTCTCTTGACAATGTGCTCAACTTTCTATAATGTGAGTGATTATTGCTTACAATGAGGATAGGCAAAAGCATCTGCACCCTAAATCTTGATGAGCATTAGCAAAACATGCAACTGCTGCGGAATGTTGTGAGAGGACACGGATGGCAAGTTTCTGCAACTTGGGAACATCATTCCCATACTTCATCCACCATGAAACAGGGCGCAATGGCCCTTCCCTCAACATGGTAGTTGCACGACCGAAATCGAGGCACTCGGTCTTGAACATTCAACATTCATCACCATTCAAAATAGTAAATACTAAATGCTTACTACTAACTTAGACTTTAGTACATACTACATAGATGAAATTTGAATCATGATTCATGATGGCACCAATTGGAAAGTAAAAAGTTATAACTATTGAGTACTTACTGCTAGCTAGTAGGCTGTAGCTTGTAATTACTAATTACATACCTGAATAAATTCAAGTAATCCATGAGTGCATCTTGATCCCTAGGATCAGGATAGACAGCGGAGACATAGGAATGCCATCCCTGCCTGATCTCTCGATCGTGGAATTGATCTTCCTTCTTCCATAGTGGATGAAGCAAGCAAGCCACGACATGCAGAGGTTGAACAACTGCCACCTGTCTAGAAACTGGTCCCTTACTTCTTCCAGCCTGCAAACAATCAGGAGTGAAGTTTGAGCATTCAAGTCTCTAGAACCTTGATTCCGATTATGAAATCAAATTTGCAAGTACCCATTACTATTAACTAATCATGAATGTTCAATGAAGAATCAACTTTCAACGTAGTAATATACCTGTCAGGAGCTATGCTGGTGCAACTCTGAAGCTGCTCTCCTAGTCTATCCATAAACTCATAGAGAAGGCCTAAAGTGCAACCCTCTCTATTAGTAAGGCTCAACACACTATATATAGGCTGCATGGATATGACAATGGCACGTGCATCATCCCAAAATGCAGTCCCCATCACGGTCGCCTCAAATCTCTTGGCCCTGGCTTCTCGTGACGGGCCCCACTCTGCCCAATGGTTTGAAACCACCGTTTGCCTCAGGCTTGCATGCACTTTTATGAGCCGCTCCAAAACAAGGAACATATAGGCAAAGTTGTATGGAGTCAAGATCCAAAAGATCTTGGCTCCACATGCATACAGGCTTGTGGGTATGCATGAGGTGACTAAATTCAGCTCTTGGATAACATTTGAATAAGGTACATGTTTATGCAGGCTTTAAGATACATTGCTTTGTCATGGCTGCACCATGGATCAATCAGAGCATGAATATCTTGCTAAAAAACCTAACATTCAGCCAAGCAAAAGTCGTGATATCTATGTGTTCACCACTAGCTTTTAAGTGGAAGCTTTGCCATCAAGGGGCATGGCTGCGAGCTGAATCTTTTGTGGATTATCATTAGGGTAGATCTGAAAATTCTTTCTTTGTCTGCAAGTTTTCTGGGTCATTGCCATCTGGTGAACCACAATATGTTGTAAGCTGTACTTTGTCCTTGAAATCAACGGTAAGAGATGTCTCGTGACCAGACAGTGGGATGCTGGTTGACCAATGGAAAAAGAGATACTTATATCTGACCCAAAACTGTGACTAGGGATATGCCTCAAGCATGCTGTAGTGAATCTATACAACTTATATCCTTTCTCATTTCATTCTCTCAAAGTTGCTGTCAGGTTTTCAGGACAGCAACCTTCATAGCTTCTTAGATTGGATTCTTTGGGGAAGGACTTGCAGCTTGCCTAATATAGAAATGTCATTATCTGCTGATGATCAAGGATTTGCAAATCTTGATTAAGAGAGGGATATCCTGAGGTTAATGATGAGGTGCAGGCAAGCATATGTATCTAGTTTACTTGAAATGTTTTTTTTAAGGTAATGTCTCACATCATGTCCCTGTTAGATGCATATCTTGCTCCCTTAGCGATTTGTATCATAAAAGGATATCCTATAGTGGGTTTTTTTTATATAAGCCATCCACCTTGTTTCAACCTTTTTAGCAGATGAATATATCTCTTTGCAAGTGTAATAGACTTGTGGAACCTCCTGGCAGCTGTTATATATTAGTATTTTTTGATACTGTTAAACGTCAAGCTTCACTTACTAAAGCTGATGATTGTGTTCGACATATAGGTTCGTTGCAGATATTCAGTTTTCGCCTTCTATTCGCAATAATAACCTGTTGCTTTGTCATGTCTATGCTATGATCAGGTTCCAAGAGTGATGCATGTAGTAACATTTGGAGTTGGATGTCTACTGACTTTGTGGTCTGGGAGAGCACTGGCAGCGATTGGAGGGAAAACTGTTGCTGCAGCTGCATCCAGTTCCGCTAAGACTCGAGGACTGGAGGTTTTGACAAGTGCTTGGACAGGACTTGTAGCTGGGTGCCTCCACGCCCTAACAGGTCCAGATCACCTTGCTGCACTGGCTCCACTATGTATTGGTCGCTCCAAAGTTGAGAGTGCTGCTGTGGGAGCACTATGGGGAGTTGGCCATGATGCTGGACAGGTGCTTTTTGGTATTGCCTTCTTGCTTTTAAAGGATAAGCTGCACATTGAACTTATACGCACGTGGGGAGCACGGGTGGTGGGAATAACTTTGATAGCAATAGGAGTAGTGGGGATAAAGGATGCTCAGGAAGTACCAGTTTCATGCTTAGCTGGTAATGAACAGGGACAAAACACTGGTCAATCATCTGGATCCTTAAAAGGGGTTCCAGTTGCAAAAAAATCTCTAGGTCTCACTTTTGCTACTGGATTAGTTTATGGGTTGCAGCCAGATGCTCTTTTGATGATTCTACCAGCTCTTGCCCTCCCTTCACGTTTTTCTGGGTTCGCTTTTCTGGGTATGTTTCTAGTTGGAACAGTCATTGCCATGGGTAGTTACACTGCTTTTATTGGATCATGTAGCGAAGCACTTCAGGAGAGGGTTCCATGGATTACTCACCGCCTTACATGGGCTTCCTCTTTGGTGGCAATTGCCTTCGGTTTAGGAGTTCTTATAGGTGAGAGTTTTGGTATTAACCTCTTTTGAAATTTAGCATGCACCGACCGTTGGGTATACCAATTTCGATAACCAAGTTGCCCGAGGTCTGTCTTGCAGTCAGATCTATGTGTGGCAACTCAGATGCCATAATGAACTACACTTTGCTTCTGTTTCTTATTTAATCTCAGGCGGTTAATGAGTTTTGTAAGACCAATGTCTTAGGTGGTTTAGGGCCTCTACACCTTTTGGGTTTTCTGGTCCCATGTCCAAAGAACATCTTGTAAGCATATGAGAGGACAAGTTATTATTTGTCAAAAATCTGTAAGAGGATTTGTGGAGCTTGAGCATGTTGAAAGTGGGCTTGGAGCTTTGCAAGTATCCATCTATGATTCTATTGAATCACAGCTCTAGTCTAGAATTATATAAATCATTGTGAAAAGAGAGTCCATTGTTTACGTTATGTATTCTTCATTTGCTCAAATCTTTTTATGGTGTTCGGAAGCATGGATTATTACATTAACTGGAACTTGGGGTTCAAAATTAACGATGCTAGTTGTTAGCAATGTGTTGATCTAATGAATAACAATATGATAATGCTGAAAAGAATCATGGCTAACTGAAGTCTAACTAAGACTCAAACAAAGCTCTCAGTCAAATATGTAGCAATTAAGGAGGCATTATGCCTACTTGTTCCTGCAGTATGAGCCCACAAGCTAGGAGTTGGTGAGCTCCCATTCAACAGGTACTGGAATGATAATATGACCATAGAAGTTGATAAAGCCAATGCTAAACCATAGTGAGAGCAGATGGCGCTATACGGATGAAGATAACCAAGACCATGCTTTGGTTGTGCCAGAGTGCTGAATAATGCTAGCAATAGGTGCCAGTGGTTGCCATGTTATCTCCTCAAAGACCAAGAATATCATGTAAACGCTTGCTGTCTGAAGCATGAAGAGCATATGACTCTATTGGACGAGGCATCCATTTTCAAGGAGTATTGTACTTTCCAGGAATCATGAAGTCCAGAATATAGTTGGATGGATAGTCTTGGAGGCATATATGGAACAATGAAAAAGGATAATACCAATAGTGGTGGAGCAAAAACATATGATTTGATGTAAGAGAACAACTTCTAGTAAGCTGTAGAGATATCTTTGTAACTCCACTGAACGAATAAAATTGTCATGTATCCAGGTCTACATAGCTAAAATGAAGGGCACAATAGGAGGTAACGAATGAAAGAAGAGATGATCACCGTCAGTGCATATATTCCTGTACCAGTTCCAGTACTTGAAAATGATGGCATGCTATGAAAGCTCTTTCGCCAAATACCAATCAATTTAAGGACCTTGCCAAATTTGCCATAACACAGCTGCTGCCATATACCAATACTGATATGATGACTCAGGCAAAATTTGCCATAACAATGCAGCTGCCATATACCAATACTGATCATGACTTGGCCACAAGACATCTACTGCTTCAGACCAAGAGGACTCTGCTAGATTAAACTTTTTGGGAGAGAAAAGGCTCAAGACCACAAAGTTAAGACGCAATTTGAAAAGGAGATAGAAAATGCTGTAAATTAGCTGAAGCATACAAACATTGCAATCTGTATGAAACACCAATGTCTTTTAAGAAGGAACAATGATCCCAACTATGGCTCTCATAATCACATGAAAGCTGTTGACAGAACTAGCATAACTTATGAAACAATGGTACCACAGTGCAGCTTAAGAGTTCATGATGACCATCCAACAATGGAGGGAAACTTCCTGACATGAAATTATTCCGTACAGAGACAGGGTAACGTTTCTGAATCATGACAGAATTTGAGCATTGTTGGAAGATCTGCATGAAAGAGTGCAAGAAGCGTCACAATATAGAAACACAGGTATCATTAGGCTGGAGCTCTACAAGCGCACAGCACATTGCAATGTACAAGGAGCAAAGCCAGCATGTGATACACTAGCGAGAAGCTAAAGTTTGTAAGATAGATCTCAAAGTAGATATAAGGATCAAGAATGAGAATGAAAAGAATTCCTATCAATCAGATGGGTCTGCTACAATATCACTTCAGAAGGACCCAATTGAAATCTCTACAAGTAAAAACCACTTCAGCGATTGGTACAGAACGCACAAAGATACACTAAGTGACAGAGGGTGTCCAAAGTGGCATAATGAATTAGGAACCCAACTGAAGGTAAAAGTAATGTCATGGCCACAAAAGGCTAGAATATTACTGCTACATTGAAATATGCCATATGCCAATTGGATAGACTGGACGTGCCTCATGGATAGAGCAGTACCAGACATACGGATAGATGTCACGTTATTGTTGTGGGCGTTGACTACTAAACAATAACAATAATAGAGAGTCCTGAAGGTACATAGTGGGCCCAAGGCAACTCTGAAAACCAAATCTCTGATTTAGAACCCCATATTTCTGCAAAGTATTCCTCACAGAGGAAACGAGCCCACAGTAGCATACGCACCCAAGTGCCATGTAAGCATAGAAGTAGACTGCCGGCAGTAGAGAGTTGAAATAATCTTATTGCAAAGGATCATGTAGCATGCCATGTGTAGAGACCATGGATGCCACATATATGCATCCACTGATGGACATGTCAGAACTTCAGAAGGTCGTGTCATAGACAAAGAAAGAGTAAGCTTTAACACTATGAAAAGATTGTGGTATACTAATGTCCATGACTAAGAGATGTCACGGTAAACCTGCCATCCATCAATAGAGGCATGCATGCTAGAGAGTGATACCTTGTGAGAATAATAATAGTGAACCTGTTGTGAATCATGCTGATTGAGAATAAAGATAACTAGGGTCTTTAAATCAAGGTTTACCAACCTAGGAATCCTTGATGGTCTTTTACAACTCAAAATAGCTCAAAAATTAACAACATGCAATCAAATATGCAAGCAAACAGAGAAATTCTGGCGACATGCAATGACTTGATGAAGAAAGTACTCACATGCATGGAAGAAACACTATGCATGCAAGATGAAGCTTCAAAATTTTAACAAACAAATTTTTTGTGCAAAAGATGCTGAAAAATGCTGTAGATCCTCTATTATTGATGTTAGGAGCAAGAACACAAGTCTAGATGCAAAATATCAAACTTATGTAGGGATGGATCTTCCCGGCAGCTATGGTGGACAGCGGAGAAGATGAAGAGAACGTGAGCAGAAAATTACATAATACTCACAAAAGAATTTGCTACATGGTCTAGAATGATGGTGGATGCTATAGAAAGTATTATAGCATCAAAACGTATGATATTGCTCTTTCAATTGGCCGAATGGATCTTAAATACTTGCTGTCCACAAACTTTCAACACAAAGAACCATAAGGTCAGCAAGATCACAATGAAAGAAACAAGATTCAACAAACACCAATCTAGAAAATAATTAGATAGCATAACACTAGCATAAATGGGCAAGAAATTTCACCACACAAGAGAGCAAAGACCTCTAGCATTGTGAGAAAGACCTCTCCACAGGAAGTGTGCCAATTGGGAGGAGGAGGGTCTCTTTTTAGTTTAGAACAAATTATTTGTGATGTACATGGCTTCCAAGTGTAAGTGTAGGTGTCCCACATGCTAAAACTCAAGTTTACACATTCTATGCGTGGGTTTCATGTTCTACCTTCATGCAATGATTTTTGGCATGTTTTGCCTCGTTCCACAAGTTTCCATGCTAGGAAATTTGCGCCTCACTTCCAGGACAGAAGTGTCAATGAAGTACATGAAAATTGATAAGGTTCCAGCAAGTAGTTGGTAGCATGTGAAATTGCCCCTAGGGTCTTATTTACAAACTTGGAAAACCTATTTAACCTTTGAGAGAGAAAAAACAATTTTGCGTGGTGCCAAAATATGTGGTGAAATTGACCCAAACTTAAACCATAACAAATCAAACATTGCTGGTGATGTACATGATAGCGTGCATAACAGCAAATGCATATCACTATTGCTTATAAACCAGGAGTGGCCTGCTTATTAAGCAAAATAAACAGGCCACTCCTGGTATTTCACTCCAAAATTAGAGACAATCATGTCATGTATGATTAAAAGGAAACATGATGAGTATCATTGTCTTGAAACAAGATTCACAGCTAGTCATCGAGAGCTACAGAGCTAGGTGATAATCAAGCTACGTATGTAAACCATGAATATAACGTGAGAGCAAGAGTAGATGACTAATGTATATAAGTGTGAATATATAACTAATGAAGAGGAGCATTGCATTTTTAAACATCTCCATATATAAGAAAAGAGTGTACTGTTGCCCTGTAGAGCTAGAATGCTCCAGAATCAGAGAAGTGGATCTCTTAGTAGAACCATAGCACTGAAATTATGCGTATACAGGGGTCAACCTGAAGTATCACAGAGGTTGAATAGCTGTTAAGAAATCATACCAACTGACAAGTTTAACTTGGTGCAAGTACCTTATCACATTGAAGACAGTTCTTGGGGTTATACCTCATCTTACAAGCTGTGATATGCATGTAATTTAAAAAATCACACTAATTCTGGGGTTCATGTATAATCTCCAGATGAGCAGCAAGACCAAAGACAATCGAGCGATGAAATGGCTGTGCATGTGCATGTTATGTACAAAGTTGCGCTCTTGATGACACTGATCTGATGCCTCATCTGAAACATTTTGAGACTGTATGCAGTGATGATGAATCATCCATAGATATATATATGTATGCCATTTGTGTGCACCCTAGACTCATATGGCTCATCACTTTTATCTTGTGCCAATACCTCTTTTAGGACTTCCTTTGATGCGTTTGCATATGCATGCACCAATCAATTGAAAAATTCTAGTCTGTCTGCAAGCTCTGGCCAGACCTCTCAATGATATTGTTTGCTACAGTCAGTATCCTGTTTACCTCCTTGAAATATGTTTCATTGATTCCCAAAACAGAACATGAGCATGAGCTAAAAAAATGAAAGATTTCAAATTGTAGAGATTCAAACAACAAGCTATAGTGGGAGATACATTGGCCTGCAGTTGGAAAGGATGGGAAAACTTCCACAAAAAAAAAATGCAAAAGTGTGAGAAACACGAGTGTCAAAAACCCTAGAATGATGAGACTTTAATTACCCTTACCTTATGATGCCAGATTGGACAAGCTGTAAAGTGCAATAGAAGCTTTTGATTGTTGTAGTAGTGATGGAAACAGATGAAGAAAAGGGAACAAAAACGTATTTAAAGTGCAGCGATCCAAAATTTTCAAAAACTGAAACTAAACATCACAAAAAAGGTGAAGTACCACGATTGGAAATATAAATTGAAATTTTTCACCAATTTTAAGATATACAAACTACCATCAACAGTGCCCTAAGAATTATGATACAAATGCAAGCAGTTATACATAGTACTTAAGCAGAATTTCTGGTCCTGTATCTTCTGCTACTTGGACACATAAATTTATGACCTATTTTGGGGTGCTGGAATAAAACCTTTTTTGAAAGAGAAGAACAATATATGTGCTCAAAGATTATTTCATGCATAGTTGAGTCATTTGGATATCATTGTGAATATGGGGGAATGGTTCTACTCGACATGCTTGCTTTGTAAGCCATCCTCATAGGACTACAAAATTTGCTATGCATAAGAGCATGACGCGAGCATGTTTTGCATGAAATTGGTCATGCACATAGGCTACTTTTATGAGTTTTAGTATTGTTATAGAGAAAAATTGAGTTGCAATAGTTTTAACATAATTAGCACATTGCAGTATTGTGGACATCAAGTTGACAAGGCATGCTGAGTTCATACCAAAAACGTATTGGTTTTGTTAAAGGAGAAGGTTATGATATTTTTAAGGGACTAGTAAATCATCCCAATATGTAAAGGCCACAATCGTGAGAGAAATGCCCAATATACCTTGCAGGTTATACAAAGGCATGAAGTTTATCAAAACAATGTAGCCCCTAAGAATACCACCTTTGTCAAGTTTTAAGGTATTTCTAGTAAATAGCCAGATGTTTCTTTGAAGTACAACTCTATGCATGTGGCGTCATTATTCAAAAGCAAGAAATGCCAGTTGTAAGTTTGATGTAAGTTTGAAAACGTTTGTGATATTAAGTTTGAAATTTAGGCATTCTTATTACGAAAGATGTACTACACTCTTTTTGGCCTTGCCTTGTGGTGGAAGATTTTTGTGCAAGGCAAGCCTCTCAAGCTAAAGATTCTTCTCTAGTTTTTTTTGCTACAAAAGTGAATGATCCATGTCATACTTGACTAATAGTTCAATAATGGGATGAACGTCCTTTTAAATCCCACTTTTGGGCCTCAAGTGCTTAAGTTGTTGGTATACTTTGTTGTAGTCCAACCCTCTTTCTTTTACATGAGAACCAAATAGTAATCCATACATTCTTGGAATCATGCTTGTAGCATATAATTTGTGTCATTGCAAAATGTTGTCAAAGTTCTATCGTGCAAGTACATTCTTATCTCGAAATAACAAGGAACACGTATGGAACATTAAAAAAGTAAGCACTTGAACTTGAATGCTTTTAGGAATTTGAATAACGTGAACATAGTACATACACTACATATGAATGTGCCAACAATTTTTTGCACAAACAACAGGCAATTGTTTCCACACCATAATTTGGCATCAAACCCATGGGGCATCTCTTTATCAAAGTATGTTTTACTAGTTTATTTTCCACACTACTTTTATCAAGAAGGTAGTTCAAAAAGGTTTTTCATTCTGTTTATATATAGATATTACAGGTTGTTTTGACATGTATTTAAGCTTATAAAACAATCTCTACTCTATTTCTATACTTTTACTACAAACAACTTCATGAAACAAGCTAACACTACTTCAAGCATTCATCTTGCATTCTAATTTCATTTCTCCAACACACAACCACTCCATCCATGGCATTATCACTCTCATTCATCACTTTTATCCATAAAACATCCAAAAATTAGTAGCAACGAAGAAAAGAATGCAAATAAGCAACAACCAACACATATTTATTACTTTAATAACTCTATTCAAGCATTAACGCTATTCATTAACACTAGTTCAAACTCTAAAATGCATAAACAATGGAATAATGGGAGAAGTCTTGGATCTCTAAGTTCTCCTTCTCTATGAGCACATGCCTTCATCACACATCGCAATGCAAGAGTAATAGCAAAATATCATCGCATCCAAATATTAAGCATTTTACAAAATAAAAAATTAAAAAAGGCACCAAGGATTGAAGGCAAGAGAGGATTATCATTTAAAAAAATTTAACATAATAAGTAGAAGGATTTGAAATATACAATGGGAAGGAGATGCCTTATGATTGGACCACACCAAAGTCAAGTCTTAGGTCCAATCAACTACAAATACTTGGATGAACTAATAATGACTTTACAGTTGCTTTTATTTCTAAGTTACAAAATGGTCATTCAATCAAAGATGGGTTTGTGTTTTTTGGTGATCAAATCTTGAGCATACCAATCAAAATGCACACATTTCAAATCTACGTAACATAGCTCAAATAAATTGGAAAATAAAAATATATTATAGCAAACTTTGAAATTGTTGCTGGGTAGCATGGATGTATCCCATTGGTTGGCTCTTCCTACCAATTTGCTCGATGTCAATACCTCAAGTTAAATTTGTTTAACTATGCTGGTTAGTATAATGAAATTTGTTAACTAGACTAGTTACGATTATAAAATTATAGTATGCACAATAACCTGATTTGGTTACTGTGATATTTTTATGAGGATAAATCTGATATTGAAAAACGATATGAATATCATACAGGAGAGATTTTGGCGCCCAAGCTTTGGCAGTAACAATGGCAAGGAGACCAAGATCAACAATTGAATCTGTGTTTCTTCATAATTAGAAAGATGAAAATGGTATGTGGGAACCAACAAAATATACAAAGGATTCATGTGCATTGCCGCGTCCATCATCAAAGGGCAATTTTCAATAGAAGAAAAAGCAAAGATGACATACAAATCATATTGGAAAGCGATTTTGGAATTTAAGACTCTTGGAGGTCACTCTATATCAGATGTATTAGTACAACATGTGTATATGCATTGAGAATCAAAAGTACAGGATGTCAATCCTCATGATCATAAAAAATGTAATTGTAAGTATATAAGAATATATGCACTTTGCTGGTATCATTTGTGTTTTTTGATTTAAGCTCTTAAGAAGTGTTTCATTATAAGAAGTTTTTCATCTTTTAAACTTATATCCATTATAAGAAGTGTTTCTTCTTTCAGATTTATATCAACCATAAGTGAATGGGGACCAACACAGAATGGATCCAAATCAGATCTACAAGAGAAATTGGGTGTTAGATTAAATTGATCTACCAATCTACACAAGATTAGAGCTCATTAGATCAATTTTACATCAACAAATCTAACAAGAATAATTTACAAAGATCAAACTAAGACAAAAGAGGTTTCACACGTGTAGAAACCTGTTCTTGTATGGCCTGTCTATAGAGAATGAAATACACTAAGAATGCAATAGAATCATAAAATCACAAGACAAATGGTGAAATTACTCAAGATGTGCTCCAAAACCAAGATTTCACTTGTTTGTTGATTCCAAATGAGGCTCTATATATACACAAGAGGTAGCTCGAGGTGCTGCTGACTCAACTGATTTGGCACGTGTGAGAGTGCCTAGTCATCAAGGATCCATCAATCACATCAAACTTGGTGGTCCATGATTTTCTTGATTTAAGTCACCTCCTTGATTTTGGGTAATTTCCCTAACTTATAGGAACCTAGAAAAATATCTCCTACAACCATAAACTTTCAAGCTATTGCTATGTACACACGTGTAACTTGTACTACACACATGGGAACCATGTCTCATTCACATGGGAATGCTAGATCTATCAATGAAATGGTGCCACATGGCAATTTCCTACTAGCTTTTTCCAAGTTCACATTGGAGTGAATCAAAACATAATCAATCTAGCTAATTCTAAATGCATTTATGACTAACATCCACACGTGGGAACATGCTCCAACATGTGGGATCAAATTATGTACAATTTAACTTGAAACAAATAGCTAAATTTGACTATTTTCACACTCCTCAAAATCTAGCTTGATAAAAGCATTATGATCTTGAGCTTGACTCCATGGATGGATCCTTGTTGGTTCAAAGGTGTGAAGATCAGCCAATGATCTTGATGTTGATCCGAGATCACCATATCCATGATAGTGCCGCTTTGATGTTGACTTCTTTGATGAACTTGAAAGCTTTGCACCATCCTAGCACCTCCAAAATTGATTCCTTCCAACTTTCATGTGGATGCTTGAACTTGAGGCTTGCTCCTTCTTGATTTGCATGCTCCTCCTTGATGGAAATCCAAGACCTCCATGTCTCACAATGATCACAACAAACATGACCATACAATGTGCACTTCCTATGATCATCAAGATTACTTATGCTAGAAACGTAAGTCCAAAAATCAACATAACTTGGCATGAGTTTTCTAATATTGAAATCTTTGAAGTATTTCCATATCAATAAGGCTAACTACTTGCTTATGGATATAAGTGTCCACTTTGGATGCTTCACTTATTCTCATAAGAAGTTTACAACTTGCCTCTAAGATTGAAAATTTACAATTTTCAACATTATGAATGAACACATCATTCTTGATCTTATTGAAACCAAAATAAAATACATTATGAAGACATTTCCATTTCCTTGACTTCATATTCAATGTAAGTTTACAAGGAAAACATGCTTTGCTATCTATTAAGACATCACACTCAACTAGTATTGCCTTAATCCACCTTTGAGATACAAATATCTCTTCAAAGCAAAAAAATTTTTCATAAGATGTCATGAGAGCATAAATGGAATTATTCTCATTTTGTGATTGCTCCTCCTTAATCTTGCTTGGTTTCTCTTGGATCATAACAATAAATTTGAACTTATATGAAGCTCCAAGCAAAATGCTTTCCAAGGACATGAAATAATTCAAGTGACATACATAAGAGCTCCACCATTAGATTCATGTAAAAATGAATGCACATCAGAGTGTATAAGGTCAAGAGGAGAGTTAGATCTTGTCAAAGATCTCTTGAATGGTTGCTTATGATATTTGGAAAGTCCACAAGCTTCACAAAGCTTGCCACACTTGGATATGGTTTGGGTAGTCCGATTGCAAGTTCCTTTGTCACCATGGTCTCCATAGCTTTGAAGTTAGGATGGCCGAACCTCTTGTGCCACAATTCCACTTGAGTGAGCTCCTCCCTTTCCATATTCACACTTCTAACTGTCACATTAGCATCCAACTTGAATAACTTCCATGCTTAAGACCACTAGCAATACATTTATCATCTTTCAAGATGGAACATGCTCCATGCTTGAAATGTACATTTAGCTATCCCTAAGTTGTCCAACACTCAACAGGTTCTTTGTAATAGAAGGTACATAAAGAACATTGTCTAGATCTACTCTCTTAGATGATCGAAGGCATAATAGAATAAATCCAATTCCTACACACTCGGATGCAAAGTGTCCTTTCTTACCACAAGTAGCATCTTGAGACAAAATGGCCTCTTTTGCCACAAAGGTTGCATTTAGGATCCTTACTTGCCTCCAATAGGTTGTCACCTATTGATGCCATGACGAGGAACTAAAAACTTGTGATATGACTTTGCAAATTGTAATTTGTGACTCTCAAGAAACTAGATTTGAACACATTCAAAAATCTAGAAGGATCTACAAGATTAGATCACAAATTTTGAATCACATCACGTTTCAACCTAGTCAATTGGAAACTAAACTTTGCTTTGATCACTAAAACAAAAGCACTCTATCAAACCACAAAAAACAGATCCAAACACCATGATGGACCAACCTTGGGGATCTAGAACCACCCCACTAGGACAAAAAATAGTCAACTATATACTGCATAAGCAGTGTTAATGAAGATTTAAATATGGATGGATCCAAAGCATCTATACTATATGTTTTGGGCAATAATCTTGCATTTTCAGCATGACTCAATACATATAGGTCCATGGAAAAAACCTGAGACAAATGGGAGGTGCCTGTCATAAAAAGTTGAAAACATGTTTAAAATGTCAAAATAATCAACAAACATACATGAACAAAACTTCCACACCAACCCGAGTCTTCCCAAAATGATCAATTCCTCTCAAAACTAGAGTTCATTGTAATTTCATTCATGCATGTTTCAATTGATGATAAAAACAACTCTCAAATCAATACTTACAAAACACTCAACTCAACCATTATCGTCAAATAATGTGTTAGCCAATAAATCATCGGTACATTAATTCCATGATGGAACGGACACACTGATGCTATCAGGCACAAAGTTTGTAGGAAAATCAATAATGATTAAAGTTTGTAGTACCCCTTCCAATAAATCATTGGTACCTTCATTCCATGATAGAACAGATTCATTGATGCCATTAGGCACAATGTTTGTAGGAAAATCAAGAACAATTATATTTGCACTATGTGGTACTTGTTTTTCCTTTTGTGTACAACCATGAATACCACAATTTTCAACGTCTCTATTAGTTTACTCAATTTTGATGTGATGGATCTTTTTGTGCAACCTCGAGCGATATTCAATATACATCTATCTATCAAGTGCATCTGACCACAAGACAATAAATTCATATTTAAGAACAAACGTAAATTATTTTGTTTCAACAACGTGTCATTGAATTCAGATATGTAAATTAAATTTTGAAATTAACAAAAGACCAACCTTTGAGCTTGAATCATATGATGTAGTAGGTAAAGGCTGATAATCATATTCTTCATGCCTCTGTTCAGTCAAAGGTGGTGCCTCCCTCAAGCTATTCACACACAAAGAAGGGCTTCACTCCAAGAAAATCTCAATTGTAGAAGGGCCATCACAACAAATTTTCACACAAAGGATACACTCCCATCTACATTATGGAAGAAGAGTAGAAAACAAATAAAGAACATAGTAGAGAGGGGAAGAGAGAAGGAAAGATGAACAAACACCAACAAAATCAAGAAGAAGCTCTCACGTGGTTGAATTTCACTCTTTTTTATATTGGTGAAATGGGAGGTCCCCTTCATTTTGCCATTTTATTTTCCTTTTCATTTTTCATTGCTCTTCATGTCCCCCTTTTGCCACTTGTTTGAGATTTTATGGGCCTTTTTTTTTTTTCTTTTGGTACTTTCACCTTTTCCCCTCATGATGGCCCTTTTTTCACCTTTTTGCCTTCATGATGTTGGAAAGAGGTGTGTAAAAGATAGGTCTAAAAGAATCAAATAAAAATAATTCAAACAAGAAAGAAAACTTATTGTGCGCAGCGGAATAAACTCTTCCTCTTTTTTCATGCATGACTGCACCTATCAATTTTGAACAAAACAATAGTGATAAAAATCATGTTCGATCTTATAGTAACTAACTTTGAAATCATCAGTACTACAATGATTACATAGCATTGAACTATCAAACAAATAATCTGTCACGAAGAAGTACATAAACGCATACATTCTAAGACAAACTTGCATGCAATAAAAGATAGTATTGATTCAGTATGAAACGAAACAGAAGTAAGTGAGTACAACAAGTTTGCGGATTGAAGCCACGTACTCTAAGCTTTTTTTGAGCGACTGAATAAAAGTCTGAATTAAGCGCAACTACTAATAAGCAGTAAGCGCAATAGCAATCTCTAATCAACTTCAAAAAAACTGAGCTAGAATGCTCAATAGTGTTCAAGCTCGCAGGATTGAGAGAGAGCTAACTATTCAATACTTGATCTGATCTTTGATCTTTGAATTGATTAAGATGTTGAAATATGAACAGCTATTTATACTAAGCAATTAGGTTGTCAAATGCGGCTGCCAGTTGGCTGGAGTCTGCTGACATTCATCCAGTTCTTCTCAGAAGTTGCTTGTTGATAAGCGGTGAAATTTGGCCGTAAACAGTCTGTTTGCATAAATGAACGTGACTGTCACTTTGCAGAAATGAACATAACTGTCATAGGCGAAAAATGCGACACTTTGCATAAATGAACATAATTGCCACAGGCGAAAAATGCGACTTTTGTGAGAAATACGACATTGTTGCAAAATCTCATTTTCAAAATATTGGTGTAGCCCCACACCTTGCCAAATGTCATTCTCTTAACATTTGAAGCACGTTGAAAAATGTGATAAATGTGACACTGCATTTTTACTCTTAATTTCTGACAGGCACAAAATGCAAAAAATGCGACACTGCATTTTTACTTGCAATTTTTGACAGTGTCGCTTTAAGTGAAAATTGACTGTAGCAAAAAGACGACAGTGTCAGGTTTTGTAGTGAGAGAAAATTCCCGACACTATTGTCAAACTCCGTATTTCTGCAGACTGTGTAAAAACACTTGTAATTTTGTGTAAAACATGAGAGAATCTACAAAACTGGATAGATGATTGGATGAAGATTAAAAACCGATTAGTCGATTAGTAGGAAGGAGAATAATCCTACACATGATTGTCTTAATTTGAATCCATGAATGCCTTGACCTTTAAACTTAGTTCTGCACAAAACTTTCTGTGTGCATCCAAAATTAATGCTTTAGTAAAAAATCCGCTGTCATATCTTGCGTTCAAAAGTACTGCAATCTGACCTCTTTGTCGAGAACTTTGCTTCTGACATAGTGATACTTCAGTTCAATGTGCTTACTCCTAAAATGAAATCTAGGGTTGGCTGACAAGGCAATGGCACTTTGATTATCACAAAATAATAATGTAGCATATTGATTCAGACTGATATCTGACAGTAAGTTTTTCAACCAAATTGTTTCCTTTGTAGTTCGTGAGGCTACGATATTCTCTGATTCTGTAGAAGATAGAGCTATTGAAGATTGTTTGCGATTGTTCTAGGAAATTGGACCATTGTTGAGGAAGAATGTAAATCTGAAAGTGGATTTACGAGTGTCTACATCTCCTGCCCAACTTGCTATAAAACCAATGAGTAAATTGAGTTTGTCATTGTCGACTGCTCCATGACAAATGCCAAAGTCCATAGTAGCTCGAAGATATCTCATGACTCTGATAAGAGGCTTCCAATGTGTTACACCAGGGTTAATCATATACTGACTTAGGGAGCTGACTACAAAAGCTATGTCTAATCTGGTATAGATCATTGCATACGTAAGAGATCCTATTATCGAATGATAAGGATACTCATGCATTTGCACCTTCTCTTGAATTGTTTGAGGGCCATCCAGACTGATGTAGTTTTCAAACAAATTCACAGAGATCAAGTAGGCCAGATAGATGTTGGAGATGTTGAGAAGCCAAAGCAAATAGCCGAAGCTGCTGCAGAAGAACCACCAGTCTTACCTATGATTCCGCAGCAGACCAAAGCCTCACCAAGTGGTAGTGTACAGAGGAAGAATAAGGTAGTCTACTCACTTCTGAGATTAGAATTTACTACATTTCAGCAGAAACTAACCACCTTCTTACCCCCTCTACTTAGTCCAGAACTCCAATGGAGGATGGACTATATATTTTTGCCAAAACTTTTTGGTTATACCAAGGTGCAATGGGAAAGTCCTTGGACCTTCACCGCTCTTAAACTTTTTTGGGCCAAACTAACAATGCACCAAAAAGGTGTCTTGGCCTTGGCCATTGTTTAGAAAAAGTTCAATGTGCCAACAAATTACATCCATGTTGTTACAGGATGTTTGTATATATATATATATATATATATATATATATATATATATATATATATATATATATATATATATATATATATATATATATATGTCCTTGAATATTTGAAAACACCATTTTTTCTGCTCTAGACGAGTATGTGCATAAATTGGAACTAATAAACATTTTTGATGTTCACGCAATTGTACCCAGTTCCTTATGCATTTCCCACAGATACACCAGTCATCATTTTTTCCTTGATCTATGGACTATTTATACAGATTGGGAAGTGAATTATTCTCAATATTTGAAAGAAATAAAGGAGCATAACCTGCTTCGATCCACGCATCATATTACCCATTCTTATTATACATACAATTATATAATATTGCTTCTCTTATCTCCTATGCCCTGCTATCCATTCAAAAATTGTATATAAAAGAAGAATCTCGAAATTATACATACGCAGCCCTATCCCTACCAGTCCCTTTTGCTGATATGTCAAAAATTATGATTGAGGATAGTTGATATGATCATCTTATAAATAACACTTTGATTGCTACACCACTTAGTCCTCTTGGAAATCAAGGAATGGGCGGATATCCCCACTTGTCATTGCAAGAAGATTACATGCAAATGAATAATTATTTTCTTGCCACACAAGGGAAGATAGTGGAGCAGATCAATGAGGAAGTAGAGGCTAGAACGAAAGCTATTTTCTTCAAGAAATCAGTCGGCTGAAAAAGACAAAGAAGGATTTGAAGATAATGTTTGCGAACCGTTGAACAGTTGAGAAAGGGGATATGTGGAGGCTTAGTATTCCACATTACCCTATGAAATTGTTATACAATGTAAAATTTTGAATTTTTGTACATGTAGATATGCTATAGAGCCGAAATTCATGTAAAGGCCTATTTGCATCTTATAAATACACTGTAATTAAGAAGTGCACAACGTTATAAAGCGACACTCCGAAGAGCTATGTAGCCATTCCCAATTGGTACCCCAATGATTGGAGAGCAAAGCTGAGCCTGGTGTATGCCTCTATATGAGCGACACTCAGAGCCATTGTACGCAACACAAAGTTGAGTATCAATAGAGAGAAGAGAGCCAGTTTCTATAAGTCTGAGTATTCCTTTTCTCTGCCATCTCTTACAGCATTATTTCTTATAAATTGAGCGAATACACTTTGAATGATCTGTAACTGATTGTGATACCTGTCTATCTGTGCCACGCACCTTTTATCTTTTACTGAATTTCAGCCACTCTAACGTGGATTTTCATGCATCACCAGAGAGCGACAATTTTGATTGTTGTGTGCAGGGAGTTAGCCGAAGCTGTTAAGCATAACCATAAGCAGAACTTCTTTCAATTCTAAATGAGCTATGTGTTCAGATAACGAACTTGATTGATGCTCTGTCTGTTTGCTTCCTGTGTTAAGAACTAATTCTTTGCGTTCAATTAAGAGGAATCATTAGCCAATCTGATTCTGTTTGATGAATCTATTTGTTACTTGTTGTCTGATTTGATTGCTTACTGATGTCCTAAGGGTCTGAAAGATAAAGTACCCTTTTAAATCACAGACCTTGATCAAATTGTTTCACCATTGGTGTTCCTAGATGCCAATTTACACAATATCTTTGGATAACCAAATATGTCGCTGTAGTATTCTTGTGAATATTACACATCACGATCCATCCACCACTTACATACACTTATCATACAAAAGAAAAGATTTTTCTCTCTTGGGGAACGATCAAACCTTTTATACTACATAATTCACTGATTTTGTGGAAATCTATAATGACTAGGCCACCACAAACCATGTGTCATAAGAACTTGAGTTTATAAAAAGTTTTAAACCAAATTGCATTTTAAATACTTGGGTCTTTTTTTACTTTAGGCCCATTAGAGCATCGATCTACTTCTATTTCTCATGCCATAGGCTAACGAGTACAGTGCACCTTCTATGAATATCTGACATTACATTCTCATTAGATCTAAGTTTATATGCATGTTGTGTCATATGTGTAGTATAGGAGTTCGTCGCTGGGAGCGGCAACCTCGCCTTAACCTGCATAATAGAGAGAGAGAGAGAGAGAGAGAGAGAGAGAGAGAGAGAGAGAGAGAGAGAGAGAGGGAGGGAGGGAGGGAGGGAGGGAGGGAGGGAGGGAGGGAGGGAGGGAGGGAGGGAGGGAGAGAGAGAGAGAGAGAGAGAGAGAGAGAGAGAGAGAGAGAGAGAGAGAGAGAGAGAGAGAGAGAGAGAGAGAGAGAGAGAGAGAGAGCGATTAACAGAACACAGCTCCTCTTGACATGTCAAGACCAAAACCTTTTAAAATCCTTTATTCATAGACCAACAAGGTAAAAGATAGCTGAAAAGTATAATGAAGAGGTTAGATTGTAGTATTGTAGAACGCAAGATATGACAGCAGATATTTTTACCAAAGCATTAAGTTTGGACACACACAGAAGATTCTGTGTCGAACTAAGTTTGAAGGTCAAGGCATTCAAGGATTCAGATTAAGGGGGAGTGTTGGATTAGTCTCCTTCTTACTAATCGACTAATCGATTTTAATCTTCATCCATTGTTTATCCAGTTCTGCAGATTTTCCCGTGCTCTTTTACAGTCTGCAGATTTACACGAAGATTGACTATAGTGCCGCTTTTCATTTTCCCTCACTTCGGCTTTTTTGCCTGTCAGGAATCTTGTGTAAAATCACAGTGTCACATTCTCACATTTTAGCGACACTACATGTAGATCTAGTATAAGGTGTGAAAGATTTAAGATCCTTAAGATCCAATCTACTTAAATGATCTTTGGTTAGAAAGAGAAATACACTACCAATTTCACCAATGTAGAAAAATCAGCATCTACACACAATTTGAGATGCAAACACTAATAGAACTTGATCAAACTTGAATGAAATGATTATGTACTGTTGCTGTCCATACAAAACCAGCAAGCTATTGTATTTCACACGTGTGGATCCAAAAATAACAAATATAGATCATTCTACACATAGAATTGCAAGCAATCACCAAGATAGTGCACCAATGGATAGTAGAACCCAAGAGAACCATGTATAAGCATGAAATGAGATAGAGAAGAGAGAATATGACTCTCTCCACGAGTTACTTCCTTTTATAGCATGTCCAAACCCTATTTGGCCACTTGGCTTTCCCACCAAAATGCTAACCCTACCAATTTTGGATCTAGATTCAATGTACCCAACTTATTCAAATTGAATCTACTCAAACTCGCATTCTATCTTTCCCACACTTTCAAAAAGTGTTTATTTAAATGAAATTTAGACTAATGAACTTTGAAAAGTCAACCTCTAAGTCTAAAACAAGTTTTGTCCTCAATATGCCAAATATGAAAATATTGCAAAATGTGATGAAACTAGTTTTATCTTTCACACTCCCTCTTCAACTAGTTTTAGCATAGACTTTGATAATACTCCAAGTGAAGTCCTATGCTTCATGAGCAAGTCTTTTCCTAATGCTTTGGTGAAAATATCAGCTACACATTCCCTTGAAGACACATGTTGAAGCTCCACCTCCTTTGCAATGACTCGCTCCCTCACATAATGATATTGTATCTCAATATGCTTGCCCCTAGCATGAAAGATAGGATTGGATGCCATTCTTTGGGCTGATTGATTGTCACAAAAGATGATTGGGCTCTCTGAAAAATCCAGCAAGTGAAGATCCTTGATCATCCTTTTGATCCATACCATCTCCTTTGTGCAATGTGTAAGAGCTTTGTACTCGGCCTCACTAGATGACAATGAGATAGTGGCTTGTTTCTTTGACATCCATGATATAGCTCCATCACCTATGAAAATACAATAAGAACTAATGGATTTCCTATCCATTACATCTCCAGCATAGTCTGAATCTGAAAATCCAAAAAGATTAGGTGATGATCCCTCATACAATATGCCAAAATCTCGAGTTCCAATGATGTACCTCAAAACTCGCTTTCCTAGCTTCCAATGCTCCTAGCATAGTTTTTGCCAATAGAACTTTGATCCATCATAAGAATGATCTTCTTCCTAAGAATAGATCTCCTTTCAATGATCATGTAATGCTCAAAATAGAAACAACCATAATTGATATAGAGAATAGTGTCCACTTGGGATGCTTCACTATTTCTTACATCAATTTTACATGTAAAAATGTGACTAGAACATGAAGAATCAAATAGAATGTAAATGAAATGCTTCCACCATGCTTCCAACTCTGAACTCTCTAGAAAAATACAGCAAACAAACAATAAATGTGAGTGATAAACTTTTGCTTGCATGTCTCCTCCTCCTTTGTCCTTTGTTGCCTTGTATCCACCATGATACTCCATGAATGAGCCTCCATCTTCATCTTGCCACAAGAAACCATCAAACCTTGGAAATCCATGAGTAGGTGAGTACATTAATGATGCAAATCCAGCACCACATGACTCCATAAACCAAGTAGTTTGCACTAGTCCATCTTCAAGATCTACTTGAGACAAGGTGTCCCATCCTTTTGTGCCAAACCTCTTGAATAGAAATTTGCTCCCTTGCAACACATCCAACTTGGTTAGCAATAACACAAGCATCAAGTTTGAACAACTTCCCTTGCCTTTTACCTTTTCCAATCAAGACATCCTTCCTTTTGATCAAGCAAGCATCTCCATCAAACTCCACCTTGAGGCCCTTACTTGGCATTTGACTCACACTAAGCAAATTCTTGGTAATAGATGGAATAAACAAGACATCCTCCAAATGAACATTCCTATTTGTAGAGAGAGAAATAGGAATTGTGCCAATCCCTTTGATTGCACACTCACCATCATTGGCCGTGTAGATCACCCTCTTGTCATCTCCGTATGCCAACAAAGAAGTGAAGTACTCTTTGTGAAAGGTCATGTGTGAACTTGCTCCACTATCAATCCACCAAGGATCTAATCTCCATCATTAGCAAGCATACATGAAGACATCACAAAAGCATCATCATTTGCATCTTGCACATCCAAACCATCCTCATCAAGAGTAAAATTACCTTGCTTGTCTCCTTGATCTCTCTTCTTCTTGTAGCACTCACTTGCAAAGTGTCCTTTGATGCCACAATAGAAGTACTTGAGCTTTGATCTATCCTTCTTTTTGCCACTTGAAGAAGCATCCACTTGATCTTGCCCTTTAGACCACTTGCTTTTGGTTTTGCCCTTGAATTTGCCCTTTGTGAACATAGCATCCTCTTGAAGTGTCGATGTAGATCCACCTCTTGCTTGAAGCCTACATTCCTCATTGATCAAGATCTCTTGAAGATCCATCAAACTTGGCAAAGTCTTTTGAATAGCAATACTTTGAACAATGTTAGCATGAACATCCAACAAGCCATTAAGAATCACTTGAATAAGCTCTCCTTCCTTAATGCTTTCATCTATGCAAGCTAACTCATCATTCAATGCTTTCATTCTCAAAACAAAAGTACTTGGACTTTCTTCATTCTTTTGCAAACAAAAAAAGATTTGCCTTCTTAGAGTCAACACTCTAGAAGTAGACTTGGATTCATAAAGCTTCTTCAATGAATTCCAAGCTTCCAAAGATGATGTGCACTTACCAACTTCCTTGAGAAGTTCATTGGTAACATTCATCTTTATCATGTGTAGAGCCTTCTTGGCCCTCTTGTCATACTTCAATTGATCTTGTTGTGTTGCTGGTCTCTCCTCCAAACCTACAACAATATCTAAAACATCATTCATCTCAAGAAGTGACTCCATCCTCACTTTTCATAATGAATAGTTGCTTGAGGTAAGCCTATCATTGGCTTCCAACATGACTCCAATTGAGGTTGCCATGTAGCAATGACCTGATCTTCTCTTTCAACCTGCTTCAATGCACAAAGCACTCCTTTGAACAACAACAAATGCTTTCAAAAGAAATCACCAAGATTTGAAACTATCTTTCAAATTCTCTTCTAGCACTTATCCAAGCAAATCAACACATAGAATCATGGAATCTTGATCAACCTATGATCTATCCTCAATCTAATGACTTTTGCCACTTCCTAAGATTGAAACACACTCAAATGAAGTCCAGCAACCTCACTATCTAGAGATCCAATCAAAATTAGGGTTTTGACAAAATCACAAAAAATTGACTATTCCAAATCTACATGCAAATGCTGAAAATTTGATATGCAATCTATAAGCCACTACTTAGGCTGAACCAATGATCCAAAAATCGGCCAAATCCAGTATGTGAACTCAAAAATCGGAATTGAACAAGTATATTGACCTATTTAGTTTTTTGATCTACAAAAGATCCAATCTACAAAAGCAAAAAATCCGATTTTGGTGTAGAATCCTCTCTAGCATGCTCTAGACTTGATATCTTCACCAAATCATTGATAGATCTGATTTCCTCCTTCATAACCTGAAACACAAGCTCTGATACCATGTGAAAGATTTCAGATCCTTAAGATCCAATCTACTTGAATGATCTTTGGCTAGAAAGAGAAATACACTACCAATTTCACCAAACCTACAACAATATCCAAAACATCATTCATCTCAAGAAGTGATTCCATCCTCACTTTCCACAATGACTTGAGGTAAGCCTATCATTGGCTTCCAACATGACTCCACTTGATGTTGCCATGTAGCAATTGTTAGGGGGTTTGGGAGCCTTAAGATGCAACATATATGGAATGGCTTACACACCCTCATCACCATATGGTTTTGAGGTTAGTGGTTATGAATTATGTGTTGTATCCCAAAGGTCTCAAGTTCCAATCCCACCCCTAACACCTTTGGTTCCGTTGCCTTAACCTACATTGCTTGGTCTACACAACTCCGTTTAAGCCCAAATCAGTTTGTACTTGTAGACCTTGCCATCCTAAACTACACGGACATTGTACGGACAGTACGGAAGGTCGTACAAACGATTTGTACGAACTATATGGACAACGTTATGGAACTCACTTCTTCGTGGGGGGAAATAGTGTTAGGGGTTTGGGAGCCTTAAGATGCAACATATATGGAATGGCTTACACACCCTCATCACCATATGGTTTTGAGGTTAGTGGTTATGAAGTATGTGTTGTATCCCAAAGGTCTCAAGTTCCAATCCCACCCCTAAAAACAATGACTAGATCTTCTCTTTCAACCTGTTTCAATGCACAAATCACTCCTTTGAACAATAACAAATGTTTTCAAAGAGAAACCACAAAGATTTGAAACTACTCAATTCTCTTCTAGCACTTATACCAAGCAAATCAACACATAGAATCATGAAATATTGATCAACCTATGATCTATCCTCAATCTAATGACTCTTGCAACTTTCTAAGATTTAAACACACTCAAATAAAGTCTTGCAACCTCACTATCTAGAGATTCAATCAAAGTTAGAGTTTTGACAAAATCACAAAAAATTGAATATTTTAAGATGTACATGCAAATGCTGAAAATTCGATATGCAATCTACTAGCCACCACTTAGGCTGATCTATCCAAAAATCGGCTAAATCCAACATGTGAATTCAAAAATTGGAATTGATCAAGTTTATAAACCTATATAGGGTTTTGATCTACAAAAGATCCATTCTACAAATGCAAGAAACTCGATTTTGGTGTAGAATCCTCCCTAGCATACTCTAGCCTTGATATTTTTACCAAATCATTGATGGATGTGATTTCCTCCTTCATAACCTAAAACACAAGCTCTGATACCACGTGAAAGAATTCAGATCTTTGATGATCCAAATCCATAAAAAATATTTGGTTACAAACCAAGCTACTCCATCAGTCTTGCCAATGTAGAAAAATCAGCATCTACACACAAAATAGAATGCTGACTCTAATAGAACTTGATCAAACATGAATCAAAACATAAATAGAAACTATTTTCCATACATCAACAGTACCCTATTGTATTTTATAGGTGTGAACCTAAAAATAACAAATATAGATCATTCTACACATAGAATTGCAAGCAATCACAAGTATAGTACACCAATGGATAGTGAAACCCAAGAGAACCATGTATAAGCATGCAATGAGACAGAAAAGAGAGAAGATCTTCTTCTCCACGAGTTACATCTTTTTATAACAGGTCCAAACCCTATTTGGCCACTTAGCTTTCCCTCTAGAATGTAAACCCTACTATTTTTGGGTCAAAAATACATGACAATTGTGTAGCCATGGATAGTGATACATTGTTGATCTAATGCATTATTGAATTGTAGAGTAAGAGTAAGTGCACAAGTTCGCAATGTATGTCATGTTGCTTCTACCATTTCTTTTGTAACACTCAACTTGATAGATCATAATGTTCACTCATAAGTATTGATTGCCATAAGTCCAATTGTCACCACAAATAACGTTGTTGTGGTGGATTCAAATAAAAATGTTGAAAGCATCAATTCAGATGGAATGTGGATGATTTTGACAGTTGGTACAAAATTTATTTTTACCATTTATCCATTAGTTTTTCAAATTGTTGAGTTTGTATAGCATATAGTGAAAATGAAAGGTGTTTGCCATCCTATGCAGATGCCCTTGCGACACAAAAGCTATGGCGATGGAAAATAATGATCACTTATTGCATATTCCGTGTAGAGATAAGAGAAAGAGATGTTGCACATTCATTGATGATGAATGTGAGGAACCTAGATGATAGAAGTTTAGTATGGCTTCATTTAAAGTTAAGACATTTGACATGATTTTTTTATTTAGTTTAATAGATTATTGTTTAATATGTTTTGTGTTGGAATTGACTGAAAGAGCGAATGAAATTGTGAACATCATTAAGCACAACATTGACTTTTCATATTATTGTGTCGATTGAGAGAAGCAATTCCATTCGAAATCTTACACTATTAGATGTTTGCTGCTCTGAGAATTAAAACTCATTGTTCAATCCATACAATCTATTTGTATTTTGCATTTGTGTATATAAGGTTATAAATTGCAAGGTTCATGTTCTACATCATTAATTAAGATGGTTTATTCACTTTTGACGGTTTCTTAGTCACATTGTTATGCACATTAACATTGGGATCTAACGCTGAAAAGGTGAAAATAAAAATGAATTTCTGTGAAAGGAGAATTGGGTGAGAAGGGCTGGGAAGGATTAAAAACATAGGCCTATGATTGGACTAACTTATTTTATTAGTTCCCATATGGGAACCTTCTGACACAATATAGAGCTAGTTGTACTGAAATTACGTGGAGGCGTATTGGTGATGAGCATTTTATTCCATCACGAAGTAAAAAACGAGGCATTTGTAGCCATCAAGTTAGGCCTACAATTTAAGTAAATCATTCACTTTTTTTGCTAGTAGTTTCTAGTGTAAGTAAAACTCAATCAAGGAGCATCTAGAAATCAAATGCTCATTGGCAAGACTAGCAAATCAAGAAAAACAAAACTCGTTAAACTCACACTTGATCTACTCGCTATATAGCCGGGCTCGTCTGGGATATCTTAAGAGGATTGTATGAGACTCCAAGTGTCTCTTTGAGATTATTCTTAAGATAGAAAATTTTCTCTCTAAAAGAAAAAAATGTCACCTAAGTGGTATAATCCTCAAGCATAATGGACCTCACTACAAGAACTGATAAGTGTCGTAGCAGCATTGTCTTCCTCTAAGAAATATTGAAGAGTATGATGATCCGTCAAAACCTCAAATCTGGCTCCATACAAATAATGTCGCCAAATTTTTAAGGCATGAACAATTGCAAATAGTTCCTTCTCATAGGTACAATACCTAGATGAGCAGGATTGAGTTTCTTGCTTTCGTAAGCCACATGATGTCCACCCTGCATCAAAACAGCTCCAATAGCATAATCACTGGCATCGGTCCTAACCACAAAAGCCTTATTAGGATTGCCAATGATTAGTATTGGTGCCAAAGTGAAACTTTTCTTAAACAACTCAAAACAATTATTCATATCCTCCATCCACACCACTAGTGGACTCTTAGCCCTCCGGCTTAGCTTCTTTCAAGGCATGGGTAAGGGGAAATGCCAATCGAGCGAATTGGGGAATATGTCGATAGAAAAAACCCACAAACCCCAAGAAAGACTTGATTTCCTGAACTGTCATGAGAATAGGCCAATCAATAACCCTTTGGATACGATCGGCCTCAATCTCCACTCCCCGTTCTGAAATCTTATGTCCCAAGTAGGACAATTCGTTAGCAAAAAAGTCACACTTAGACTCCTTGGCAAAGAGCTTTTCCCTTATTAGGATGTCCAAGACAATCCTCATATGCTCTTTATGTTCCGCCAAAGTCTTACTGAACACAAGGATATCATCTAAGAATACCACTGTGAATCTTCCCAAATATGGCCTGAACAAATCGTTCATCATCTGTTGAAAAGTTGCCGATGCATTGGTCAAACCAAAAGGCAACACCAAAAATTTGTAGTGACCAAATCGAGTTTGAAACCCGATTTTTGGTATATCTTCTGCCTTAATGCGTATCTGATGATAGCCCGATCTTAGATCTATCTTGGTAAAGCACCCACACCAAGATAGTCTATTAGATCATCCATCTGCGACAATGGATATCTATTCTTAACGGTTACCTTGTTCAATTTCTTATAGTCGATGCAAAACCTTATAGCCCCATTCTTCTTGGCAACAAAACCACTGGTGATGCCCAAGGAGACTTATTAGGTTGTACCCACCCCTTTTTCAGGTAATCATGTGCTTGCCTGCCTATTTACCTCAGCCTCTTCCGATGCACTCATCCTATAAGGACGCTGTGCGATTGGAATTGCTCCGAGTATTAGGTCAATTTTATGATCAACTGTCCTTTCTGGTGGTAAACCTACACGAAGGTCTAAAAAACATCATTAAATTCCTGCCTAAGTTCATTATAGGCTTCAAATTTTGTAGTGTTCTCACTGGGTATATTCATGGCATTTATGTTAAGTTCTTCATCATTGCAGCAAATGATATGATTATGAAAACATAAATAAACTTTAAAATCAGAATTCTTCATAATAGAATTAAGTTCCTGTTTAGAATAAGGGTTAACATTTTTAGTGTCAACACCTAAACTAGCCTTGATCTTAATTAAAGAATTCTCATGCATAAAAGATAAAGATTTTTCAACAAAATCAATTCTCAATGACTTGTTCTTATCAAAATGCCATTGTTGCCCGAGAACAATATCTACATTAGCTAATGCAACAACATGGAATTCTAGTTTTTTAGAATAATCTTGAATGCGCAATTCTACATCAGGAACAACATAATCCATAAATGCGGAATTCATTTCCGATGCCATTGTCACACAGTATTTTTTCTCACTTTTTCTGGTAGGAAGGTTTAGCGTCTGCACCAAATTTACATTAATAAAGTTGTGGATCCCGTGTCAAAAAGAAGATTAACAACTTGATCATTAACTTTACCTTTTATGCAAATATGGTCATTACTTGAGGTAGAAGCTTGTTTTTTGACGCAATCACGTGCAAGGTGACCTCACCATTGCACTTGAAGCACATGTTCTTCTTACGAGCTTCACCTTTATCATTGCCACCTTGATGGTTTTTAAAGTTTTTCTTGGTTTTCTTAGGATTGTTGGAATTGGGATGTGTTTCACTAACAGCTTTCCTATCCTTCCTCTTAAATTGAAAACCTTTTTTCTGCTCATTAGGCTGTTGACCCCTAGGTGTCTTAGGTGTGTCATCAAAGTATTTTGCAGCCCTAATAGCATCTTCTAGGGTTTTTGGATGGTTCTTATGAACATCCACTTGATAATCTTTTGGTAACCCATCAATGAACATTAACATTTGTACCTTAGGTGGAATGCCACTATAAAGTGGATTCATGTACTCATGAAAATCTTGAATGAATTGTTCCAAACCTTTATTCATGGTTAGATGACTCAACTTTTGGAAGTGTTCATAGTCATCTAAAAGTGGTAGAAAATAATCCCTAAAAGGCTTGCAAAAATCATCCCATGTACAAGGTTGATTGCCCTTTGCAACTAAGTCATCCCACCAAACTAAGGCTCTTCCTTCAAGAAACATGGTGGCAGTGGATAGCTTTTCAGATTCAAGGAATGGGTTCATGGCAAAGTATTTGTTCCAAACATTTAGCCAAGAACTTACCGCTTGTAAGTTCCTATCTTTCTTCTCCCCATTACACACTTTTACGGGAGGTGGAACTACATGCTTCTTCTGATTGGCTAACCTAGAATCTAAGTCTTGGTCTCTTTGATTAGCTTCAAGAAGCTGCTTCTTAGTGGCTTGAATTTTTTGGTATAAAAGTTCAAGAGCTTGTGCCACATTGGATGGGTTTGGTAAATCAAATGTTGGGTTTTCATTGGTTTGATCCATTGGGATTGCTTGTGTGTTTTCCTAATATGCAAATACAACAACAAGTGCTCAAATTAGAATGATAGAAATGCTTCAATTCTTACATTCAATGCAAATAAAAAGCATTTACTTCTATTCATTCAATCTTATTGTTTGTAAACTCAATCCAAGTCTACTATTTGCAAGCTCAATCCAAGCCTAAGAGAAAAACAACAACAAGCTACATTTGCCTTAATCCAAAGCAAAAATGAAAACCAAATCTTTATGTAAACTTCAATTAACTAATCCAAGCTAATATTTATATAAAGTTCCCATTCCAATTCCATTTTCATTTGTCATTTCAAAAGAAACCAAAATTTTCACATTTCTCACTATTCTAGATCTCCAAATCCATGAAACTAGTGTCTAGAAATGGAAAACTAATGAAGCTATATGAAAACTTCAATTTTCAGATTTATAGGTCTGAAAATCAGAACTTCATAATGACAAAAAACAGAACTTCAAAACTTGTTTTATGCACAAAATTACACTACCATTCCCTTCCTACATTGCCATTTTCATGAAACTAGGAGATAGAAAGGTGTAACTAATGAAGTTTGGATGAAAACTTCACTTTTCAGATCTGATTTTCAGATTTACAGGTCTGAAAAATAGAACTTCAAAATGAAAATCAGAATTTCAAACACTTTATTTATGCAAAAAAACACTAGTTTTGATCAAAACACATAGCTAAAATCAATCTTTTTGCAAAAAAAAAGTTTGTGTATTTAGAGGAAGACTTCCTCTAACCATCCCAGAAATATTTTTTCAGAACTTTTAAAAATCCAAAGCCCACTTTAAAACTTCTCTAACATGATAAAAAATCAGCCCCTAAACAATTCTATAGGCATCGCTACTCTCTTCCAAAGAGAACTAGATTCATTGGGTACTTCAATTACAAGCTTCCTACAACTAGAAAAGCCTATAATCTTTCCCAAAAAAATTTAGTTGGTGATCTTAATAGAACTTGAAGAAGGTTAGAAAGGTTACCATCCTTTGTCTAGCTCTGATACCACTTTTACAAGTAGAGGTGAGGAAGTCCTCCAAATCCAAGGTAGAGCCTCCAAATGTCCTCCAAGCAACCTGCAAGCTTCAAGATACTCCCCAACTCCAAGCTAGGATGCCTCCACCCGCAAGTAAGGATCTGCAAGCCTCCAAGGACCTCTCCTCCACCTGTGTCCCTACTCTTTAAACACCTCTCCCTATAGATAACAAGCTGGCCTCAAGTATTCACCACCCAACCATAGCTAGATCCAAGCTCCAAGCAAGACCTATCTAGCACCTCCTTGCTAACCATAAACAAATCACAAGCATACCACAACACTCCATAGCATACTCAAGATCCAAACCCTACTTATGTCCCATACCATAAGCAAGATCCAAACCCTAAGCATACTACCACAAGAAAACACTCTACACACTAGTAGCAACACTAGAGCATAAGCCAAACAAACAAGAAAGATCTTTCCTTTCCAATGGGCGCCCTACTACCCTCATATAGATGGCCCATGGACCCCTCCAATGCATTATACAGTTCCATGCTCATCCAATGAGAGAGAGAGAAGCCTAGGGGAGTTAAAGAATCTCCAAGAGCCTCCATAGACTTATGGAATGTCAAGAGACTCCTTCCATAACCTATGACTCTTTGAATGTCTTTCCTGTGGGAGTTGGGAGCTCAATGGACCTTTGGGAGGGCGCCCTCCTACTAGGTCCCAATGCCTAAGTTGTGCAAGTATACTTTGGTCCTAGACCAATAAAGTAATATGGTTCAAGGTTGAGGCCCAAGGTTTAGAAAAATAGTCATCCAATGACTTTCTAACACCTCTCTAGGTTCCATACCTCCATCCAAGGCATAGACACCTACCTGTCCTTAACCAAGGACACTAGTACCTTAATCTAAGACACCTACTCTTAATCCTAAGGGTACCCCTTATCCAAGGGTCACGTGACTCCATACCTCCGACTAAGGTATAGTCACTTGCCTGTCCTTATCCAAGGGCACATACCTTTAATCCTGAGGGTACCTTGCCATTTAGCCCCCAACACTGAATGGACTAATAGAGGTCTGAAGTACTGCTAGTTACATAGGTATGTAACAATGAACCAGACTTGGTCTCGAGTTTAGCCCCCTTCCAAGAAGAAGATAATTGACACTAATTGATCTCAAAAGGAAACACACTCATGGTGGCTCTATCTCAAAGTAGAAAGTCCTATTTGTAGCCAAAGGACATTATTAGATTCAAGGTATTGACAGCAATAAGACCTTCAATCATGTAGTCAAAATGCAATAAATTAGAACCTTACTTACACGATGCTTTAAATGAATGTCAAGAGAACCTTCTTGAATGGTGTTAAAAAGTGAAAATTTTACATTTTCCAACTTGAAGGATACAAAATCTAAAGTTAAGAAAGCAAGGTGTGTAAACTACATAAGCCCTTGTATGGCCTAAAACAAGCCTCTCGAGCTTGGTTCAAAAGAATCAATTCCTACTTAATACGTTGTCAACTAGAATTCTCTTCAAATGTTGTTGATTTAAATATTTTTAGCAAGAATTTTGATTCAAAACATGTAATTATTGCACGAAATTGAAAACGACAAACATTAACCGTTTTCTTTATGGTCCTATTTTCTCACTTTAGGCTCTAGACTGATGGGCTACTTATTGCCTACTATGCCCTATCAGGTACATAACTTGTAATGTTATGTTAATCAATACAACGTGTTAATGCTTGTGTAGAGGGTTGCTCTAAGTGCTCCGGTTTTTTCTCACTTTATATTGTTCAATTAATCCATGAGTTATGCCATTTTGTGAAATTGGTTTATAGTATACTTGGTATCAAAGCCACTTTGCTGAGAAAATTCATCCGTAGTGCAATAGATCTATGGCTTTAGGCCTGGACAAGTTTTCAGAAAGGAGCTTTATCAAACAATCAGAGAGAATTCAAGAAGATTCTGAACAAAACAAAATGGCTTTATATCGAAGGCAAAGGTTGAGGCTTAACAAACTATAAAGAGCAAGTACTCAATCATTCACTACCGAATTGCATATGGCTTCACACGTGTGAGTGTACGGCCTCCCACAGTCTAAGCATAGTACACTAGACCCACATTCAATCCAATAATGATCATAAATCACAAGCACTCAAAGAATCACAAACATAGAGAGCAATTTCACCAATATGAGAGAAAAATCACATAATTGCTTGATTGATTTGAGTGATAGATTATCACATATATATACATGATCCATCTCGGATATGAGCAGGTATGAGTAGCCCTAACCCTATCCCTAATGCTATTTTAATTGGATCTTGCATCCCTACCAAGTTAGGGTTGGAATCATGGAGATCCCTCAACAATGTAAAACTTACCAAAAATAGCTCCTATTTTCTCTCTCTTGGATTTGGACTCATTCCAAAGGTGCTATCACTTGGATGAACTTGAGAATATCATTATAAAAGGTATCCATTTGGCATGTGTTACATGCCACATCATGACTATTTGGGTTTATACAAGTCATATGACCAAAACTAGTCAAGCTAGAATTGTGAATTTTTAACACTCCTCCTCACTATCTGGGGCTTGGTTCTAACATAGATTTACTAATCACCAAGTGATGATATGAACTTCATAAAAGGTGTCTTTTGAAGTGGCTTGGTAAGTAGATCAGCTACACATTCATTTCTTGGAACATGCTCCAAAGCAATCTCCTTGGCTTGCACCTTTCTCTCACAAAATGATGACATATCTCGATGTGCTTAGACCTTGCATGGAGGATGGGGTTAGATGCAAGGTGTTGGGCTGATATATTGTCATTGTAGATGATTGGTTCCTCCTCTGAATCCATGATCTTTAGCTCCACCAATAATCTTTTGATCCAAAGTACTCCTTTGTTGTAGTTGTCAAAGCTTTGTACTCAGCCTCGGTTGAAGATAGAGATAGAGTTTCTTGCTTTTTGGAAAGCCATGAAACCACACCTTCTCCTATGAAAGTTGAATAGGCACTTGTTGATTTCCTATCCCTCTTGTCCCCTACAAAATCTAAATCACTAAATGCATGAAGGTTAATCACATCTCCTCTATATAGAATCCCAAAATCCAATGTACCCAAGATGTATCTTAAAATCCTCTTAGCCATTTTCCAATGGATATTCAATGGTTCTTGCATGGATTGGATCGACGTACATACACTAAAGCTAAGATCTGGTCTAGTTATAATGATCCACATTAAGGAACCTATAAGTTGCCTAAACAAAGTGATGTCCATGAAGGATCTTTCATCGTCTTCATTTGGCACTTTTATATCTTGCTCCATTGGTGTGTCAACTCTTTTCCATCTTAAACTTTTTCAAAAGACTTTGAGCATAGTTTACTTGACTTATAAAGATAAAATTAGACCCTCTAAGTACTTCTATGCCTAAGATGA
>MU834869.1:0-43549 GCA_029204225.1 Diphasiastrum complanatum
GAATTTTTCTGAAGACTCAATTTTTTTCCAAAGACTTGAATTTTTTCGAACGACTCGAATTTTTTTGAACGACTCGATTTTTTTCGATGACTCAAATTTTTTCGATGACTCAAATTTTTTGGACGACTCATATTTTTAGAAAGACTCGAATTTTTCCAATGGATCAAATTTTTCCAAAGACTCGGATTTTTCCAAAGAATCAAATTGTCAACTCAAATTTTCCAAAGGATCGAAGGACCCTTTGTACTGTCAAGTCAAACTTTTCAAAAGACTCGAATTTTTCAGAAGACTTGAATTTTTTTGAAGATTTGATTTTTTTCCTAAGAGTCCTCGATTTTTTTCAAAGACTAGAATTTTTCCAAAGACTCGAGTTTTTTGAAAGTCTCGAATTTTCTAAAGACTCAAATGCTAGATATTTGAGATGCGAGATGTGCGAGATCGACCATCATCCAAATCATCGGCTGCCACCTAGATTGGCCTCCATTGCCTGTTAATGACAGACACACTTTACTAATATATATATATATATATATATTATATATATATATATATATATATATATATATAAAATATTATATGATATATATAAGATTGGGCATGTATATATAAGATTCATTAAAAAAAAAGGAGACAGCCCACCCACCACGATGTTTTGACATTCTACAATTAAATTTATTGCAAGTTTTGCGAATTTATTTCATGACATGCTTCAACAAAATGATAGCACATGGTGTGCTACTCTTTCTATGCCACTACATGATTTTTAAAAAACAAGAATGATTGTTTGATGCATCCTTAAAAATGTATCTATATATATATAAAAAAAAATATGTATAAAAATTTTACATATATATATATATATATATATATATATATATATATAAGATTCTTAAAAAAAAAAAGGAGACATCCCACCTGCCACAATGTTTTGACATTCCGCGAGTAAATTTATTGCGAGTTTATGCTCCAACAAAATGATAGCACATGGTGTGCTGTTCTTTCTATGCCACTACATGATTTTTTAAAAATAAGAATGATTGTTTGATGCATCCTTAAAAATGTGACTATCCATCAAATTCTAGATAGGTCCATCACAAAATACTTTGTTTTTCTATAAATACAAGTTCACTTTCATTTAAAAAAAACTGTCCTTCAAGCTGTAAAAGTTAGCATGCCGATGTGCTAGCCTGCAAATTTTTTATTTAAAAAACGTGCAGTTTTTTTGAAGAACTTTTTGAAAAAATAGATTTCTTTTTGGAGCTGATTCGGCTAGCATGCTGGTGTGCTAGCCAAGTAAATTATAAAATAGAAAAGCTATTTTGACACATTTGAGAACCAAATTTTGAGTAAAAACATTATTTCAGAATATTTATTTAAATCTCCCAACATAATAAGCCGACGTGCTAAGTAAAACAACTAATTTTTTTTTTTACAGCATATAAAGATACCACGCCGACGTGCTGTATGAAATGAGAAATTTTTTTTGCAACCAACCAAGATAGCACACCGGCGTGCTATATGAAATGAGAAATTTTTTTTGCAGCCAACCCAGATAGGATGTCGACGAGCTATCTGGGTTGGCTGCAAAAATTCAATTTAATTTGAAAACTTTTTTTACTTGGTGGGATCTTTAAGTATGTACCAAAACACATTCTTAACAATAAACATCGAAGTAGTAGCATAAAAAGGGTAGCACACCATGTGCTATCTTTTTGTTGAATGATGGCAAGAAAGAAACTCGTAAAACTCGCAAAATGCCAAGGCCCCCCGCCGTGGCGGGTGGGCTGTCTCATTACCTATATATATATATATATATATAAGATATAAGATTTATATAAGCTTATGCAAGTCATTTTTTAAATTTATACAAGTGAGCTCCGAAAGATAAGCTCTTCAGTACACTTGATAGTATGTTTTTAATTTAATTATGTATTTTTTAAGCTCTTAAGTATAGTATATATATATAGATATAACATATACTTAATATACTAATATACCATATTTGTATAGATATAATACACACACACACACATCCATCACTTAATATACTGATATAACATATTTATATAGATATAACACACACACACACACACACATGTTTATACATATATATATTTAATTATAAAAAAAGGTAATGGGACAGCCCACCCGCTGCGGCGGGTGGGCTGTCTCCAATCTTATATATATATATATATATATATATATATATATATATATATATGTGTTGTGTGTGTTATATCTATACAAATATGGTATATCAGTATATTAAGTATATGTTATATATATATATATATATATATATATATATATATATACTATACTTAAGAGCTTAAAAAAAATACATAAATAAACTAAAAACATACTAACAAGTGTACTGAAGAGATTAACTTTAAGAGCTCACTTGTATAGATTTTAAAAATGACTTGCATAAGCTTAGTGAGCATTTTGAACTTCCGGAAGGTGGTTCTAAAATTTTATTCTAAGAAACGAAACTCGAGTTGAACCTCATTTTATAGAGTTTAAATGGCCTTTGTCCAGGTCATCAATCCTTGTAAAATCGTTTTGTTTTGACTCCCTGGTGTTACAAGTCAGCAATCCATGTTTATATTTCGTGAAACAGCTCATCAATCCTAGTGACAAAGATCTATTTTGTATTTTGTCTCTTCCATGTCATTAATCTGTTTTGTTTATGCATCTGTCTTGGATTGATGACATGGCAAGTCTCTATATACACACTGTTTATTTTGGTTTGTTCACGTTTTTAGATTGTAGTAGTTGTCTCTGAATCTTTCTCAACTAAGCCTACGGCGGGAATGGAATTAGTGGGCGGCTACCAAAATACCAAAAACCAGAAATGTATAGAAGAAATATGCTGATATGTAACGACGACATGTGGATTTTTCACATAATCCCATAGCATATTGTTAGTTTTTAACACAGCCCATATCTATATGATAACTCTCTCACTTACCAAAAAAATTCACATTGCTTTGGATTGTAGATTTAAAAAATCTTGCAACTTTCTTGATTTTCACGTTTTTGACAAATGGTAAATTTTTTTAAACTTTTAAACTTGCCTGGAGATATATATATATATATATATATATATATATATATATATATATATATGAGATAGATATATATTTTAACAAGAGAAAAAGAAGAGGAGCCCACCTGCCGCGACGGGGAGGCTCCTTAGATTTGTTATTTTTAGTATATATATATATATATATATATATATACACACACACATATATACACATATATACATATACGTATATATATATACATATATATATATATATATATACACATATATACATATACGTATATATATATATACACATATATACATATAACGTATATATATATATATACATATATACATATACGTATATATATATACGTATATGTATATATGTGTATATATATATATGCGTATATGTATATATACACATATATGTATATATGTATATATATATACGTATATGTATATATATATATATATATATATACGTATATGTATATATGTGTATATATATATATATATATATATATATACACACATATATATATATACACACATATATACACATATATATGTATACATATATGTATACATATATATGTATACACACACACACACACACACACACACATATATATATATATTGTTTTCTTTTCACTAAAAAAAAAACAAAGGTGAGGGTGTCACGGGTGGGCTCTTGATTTGTTTTTTGAGTAGATATATATCATCATATATTTAAAACTTGGTATTGTCATCTTCTCATACTAATATTGTTTATTAATGAACGTGTGCAGGCATTCTACACAGCAAAAGAAACGGTCCTCATGCCTGTTGGTGATGTGAATCCAATTCTTTTTACAAAGGCATGGAAAATTGTTCAGAAGCCTAGTCCCAGTGGGCAGTACATGAAAGTCTTTGTTGTTGTTTCCAAGGTATTTGTTGGTGAGTCTGGTTTCTCGATGAAAGATGTTCAAACTATAGGTGTGGTCCGAGCAATTATAATGCCGGAAACGATTGTGATTGAAAGGGTTGAATTTATGACCTGGGGTTCTAATGGTGAAGAACGCCATTTTGTTGTATTTTGTCCAGATACAGTTCATTATACTGAGGCACCTGAAATTCATGACTCAATTGGTGCATTATATAGATATCATGGGAATTTACTCAATGGGATGATTGCACTGTATAACTTGCATGAAATGATACGAGAACGTGAAGAAACAATGATGGAGACAACTGAAATTGCCATGGCTGTAGTTAGCGAGCTGGCATGAACAGAATTCGTATTATTTTCTGAGACACAACCGACAACATCCTCAGCTCCAACTCCATCTGGAGGTAGAAAACAAGCACGATAAAAAGTTGCTTCAAAGCAACGCCACCCTGAAGATGAAATTAATGTTGTTCGAAGGATAGCCAAGCCAATTGGACAAGCCTTAGAAGACGTTCAATGGAGCCAACTTGGATTGATGTGACTGACATGAGATTTGGAGGTATGGATATGGTGGAAGCAATACAATTGTATTTAGAGATGTATCCAAAAGAGAAGGACACCAATGAGGGTTCTAGATTGGATGGGCTATGTAAAATTAGATTCTTATCTCATTGTTCTTTTGAATCTATTGATGGTCAGCATTTTTGTTGTGTCTGTACCAAAATAGCATTGACTATAGTGCGAGTCGATAAACTTTATAGCCAAATATACGGCTGTTTGCATATGTGTATTTGTATATTTGTATATGTAAAAGCACACTCCGCTACATATTGGAGTCCAACAAGTTGAATTGTGAACCAGAGAGCAAACATAAGAGGAGCAACCTGACAGAAATAATGCAACGTGCACGAGAGCTTTGGATCTTGTTGGACAGGCCATGGTACATCAAAGGGGTGAAGCTAGATTAAAAGACGAGTAAATGAATGGCCCAATTTTATCAGGGATTGTTAGGCATTCTCGGTAGTCAGCTCGTTGGAACGTTGAAGGGAAGGTTTCCCTTGAAGACTTTGTATCAAACATTTGAGGAGTATACCATAATCTTCTTGCGTTTGGATGCCTCGTTTGATAACTTGTTGGAAATTGTGAAGCGTTATATGGTCAGGTCTCTTCCATATGATGAGTCAGAGTTTGCACCTCAACGTCAAAAGACCATTCCACTCACTATCAGATTTTTCAGATCGTCGTGGTACTTGCCGAACCCAATTTGTAACAAGGTATGCAAAAAAATCTTGGAGGGCCAATTATATTTTGGTAAAAAAATAGAGAAAAATACATTGAAGATGGTGTGGCGACAATTGTCAAGGAAACGACAACTTTGCACATTGTAAAATTTTTGATTTCTTTGAACAATGATCTGCCAGCGGATGTGCAGTATGACAAAGAGACAATAAAGTGCCTATCCCCATCTATTAACAAAATTTTTTCTTATGATTGGATTCGACCGTCTAGAAGCAGCAGCAAAAGCATATTATCGAAGCTGTAGACTAATATACCACCCTCATTTAAACCCAATATGTTGGAAAAATAAAAGAAAAACTAAATCAGAGACAGAGTTATGCGAGGAGCAGGGCCGACACTTCCTGGAGATATTTTTATAAATGAAGACCTCCAAAGGAAATGAAGCGATTTGCGGTGGGGTTGACGAATCGAACTTCATGGTCGTTCATTCATTTGCTTGGGAGAGTCCCACATTGTACATTTTTGATAATATTGAGTCGATCAGTTCAAGTTACATCACTACATTGGTGTGGCACCACCTAGCCACCCTCATGGCAGAACACAAATTGTGTGTTATTGTGTTATTTTTGGAACAAAGTATTAAAAAGGGAGTAAAGGGAAATTTAAAATCAATGCAGGACACAAAACTCTCAATATTTGAGGGTTATTACGAGCTTGCTACCCCTTTATAATAAGGTGAAATGCAAATGCAAAATTTGCACCCTATTCTATATGTCCTATACAATGTGGATGCACCAAGTGATCTGAATCTCGGTACCCCCAGAGCCCGATGGATTGGTTGGTGTTTGAGCTCCTTGCCCTAGGGGTTGGCTTTGAAATGCGGAGCCTTGAGTTGCAAGAGGAGGCTGTTGAAATCCTGCGCCATCTCCACCATCAGGTCCATCAAAGTGGTGCCCCGAATCATGAAATTGGGCATGATCTGCATGAACTGACGGTGCCGACTGGGCAGCAGCCTTTCAGCGTTCTTCCAAGGTGGCTACGTGCTGGTTTAGGGCCTCGACGGAAGCAATGTATGATTGTTGTAATTTTGCATGTTGCTCCGTCATGGCTTTTAGCTTTTGGGCCAGAGTTTGATAGGTCACCACTGGAATGACAGTTCCCTCAGGGATAGCTGGTGGTGCGAAGTCGCTGAAGTCCACCATTTCCAATTGTTCCTTCATAGCGAAACATGCTGCTTGTGAATCTGCTACAGCCTCATCCTTCTCGGCTTTGAGGGTATCGATGGTTTGCTGCATGTTGGATACCTTCAGTTGCAGCTGGTTCTGGAGATGGATTAGCATATGCTGCTGTTGTTGATTGTAATTCGTGAGGTTTTGGATCTGTAGCTGCTGTTTTTTGGTTTCCTCCTCTAGCCTTGTTTTTTCTTTCTGAAGGCCCGCCATAGCATCATCGTCAAATTGCCGCATAGTGTGTTGTCCCCCTAGGGTGCCGAATATATTGTATTGGAGCTCATTCACCAACCATATCGCTTTTTGGGCTGTAAGGGGTAGCTGCTCCCAAGGACCAATGTCAGGGAGGTTGCGTGTGTAGTTAGGATACGACATGGGGTTAAATGGTAGAAAATTAGGAGTAGGGCTAGACGGAGGTGTAGGAAAGATAGGGAGGGGTGATTATGGATTGAGGGGTGGGGAGAGAGTACATGGGTGATTGGGTTAGTTGTGACAGTGGTTGATGGGAGTGCAGTTAGTACTTGTAAGGCAAAATCATCTACGTTAACTGTGGAGTCAAGTAGGGTGGAGATTTGTACATTCGAGGGCTTTCGTGAAAGTGTGGAAGAGAAGCTCGTGTTGAGAGTTAATGAGGGTGTGGAGGTGATAGTAAATGGTGGAGGTGGTGGTGGGATTGTGAGAGCAAGTGATGGAGAGGATATTGCCTGTGTGGACGGAATCACGCGCATAGGATTAGAGCCAGAAGTGCTTGCCGTTCCGGAGCTGCCTACTGCTGCTGTTGCTGCTTTTCGACATTGGGCCTGGTGAAGTAAGGCCGCCTGCTGCTCTAGGACCTCCTTTGGGACCTGAGATGGTTTAAGGCTCTCTCCGGATTCTGCATATTCTACCCCGATGTCGCTGGATAGAATGTCTTGTGGGACATTTGCTTCGGTACTGACTGCCTTCCCTTTCTGCTTCTTAGTAGGTGGGGCTGGTGAGATTGGTTCTGCTGTCGATTCGGGGGTGGCTCATTTTTTTGTGCTTGGATAAACAGCATCCAGCTCCTTGATGGAAGCAGCCGCCTTAGACCCCAATTGCTTGGTGACCAACATGTGGAGGAGATACCCACATTTGGTAGTTGATTTGCGGGCTTTCAGGGCTCCGCACAGCTTCTCCGCTACCTTCTCAGCCCACTTATAATTTTGAGTGGGGTCGTCCATGGTGAGGGTTAGAGAGAAGAGATCGCTCGGTGGGATGCGATCCATCTTGGTGGTATGTACTGCAATCATGGTGACGATGATCTCTGAGGCGGCCCATAGATGGGGATCCGTGATGAGTCAGATAGCGATCCCGTCGTTGGTTTGGACAATGGTTTTGTCGTCGTCTGTCAGAAACTTGGTGAAGTACTTGGCATCATAACTGGTGCCCTTGCCATGGATTGTCTCTCCGAGATTAGGAAAGCCAACACTCTGAAGATCCGCCGGAGAGACGTTGATAATAGAATAACTGCCAGTCTTGGTTGTAAGTCGGAAATTTTGGAACTCATCTGAATAGGTCGTAGCTCGGATGAGGCTCTCGCTCTGTTGGTCCCGGAAAAGTGTTAGATCAAAACCAAGGTTGGTGAGAATATCCTTGGCCAGTGTGAGCTGCTCAGTGTAATTCTTAAGAGAGATCATGATTATATCCCCTGAATAAGGACGAGGGGGCTTACGGCGGTGCAAGCTCGATGAGGAATCACGGGAAGCCATGGCAGCAGTGATTTTAGATTGCTCTGAGAATTTTGAAAATTTTGAAAAAATTTGGCATGAACTCAAGAGCAGCAATCTAAAATGAACTCGTGGAGAAAGAGTGGAGACCTATATATAGACCTTTTTGGACAGGAATTCGCAACTTCACCCAGAATTTATCCTCAGTGTCCACGATTTGGTAATGATGGTCGCGAATTTTGAGGCATCATTTAGAGGGCCCACGAATTTCTGTAAGTGATTTGTGTTGGCCAAAAGAGAGAAAATGTTTGATAGTGCAAAAATGTATCTGATCAGAATTCGCGGAGGTAATAGAGAAATCATGAGGATCAATATGAGCTCCCGCGAATTGTCTGCGAATTCTGAACATGGATATCTGATGAAGAAAACTCCATTTTGTTGATTTTTTTGACATTTTTCCTCTGAGACAGAATTCGCGGAGGCCAAAAATGAATCATTCTCTGTAAGAAGGGGGTCAGGTGAATTCTATCTGAGATGATGTGAAAACATTTTGTTTGAAACTAACGACTTTTGTGGTTTTCTCAAAGAAGACTGATCTGATAGTATCTTGATGGGTGGAACAACAAATCACAGCAAAAAATGGTGTCAAAATGGCATACAAATAATAAAAATGGAGAAGAAGAAAAAAAAAATAAATAGTAGAGAAAAAACAGCTAATACATATCAAGATAAAAACAGGGTTCATTGTACTTTCTCAGTCAACTCGCATTGACCACAGTGTCGAGGACATCACCTTGAAGGGTCTGGAGTTGAACATATCCAGAGGCAAAGCTTTTTTTTATGACGTAAGGTCCTTGGCCTGAAAATTTCAGTTTGTCTTTGAAGGCTTTGGCCTAGTATAGCAGGACCTTATCGCCCACCTGGAAATCTCTAAGTTTCAATGATCGATCATGCCATGCTTTTTGTCGTCGTTTGTGGACTTGTTGAGCATGGATGTTGATCCATCGTGTTTCACATAGTTGCTCCAGATGGAATAACCTATTTGCTAGATTCTGAGGAGTATCGAGCTCAAGGTTGTAGGCTACTCGAAGGGAGGGAATATGGAATTCCACAGGCATAATGGCTTCTTGACCATATGTGAGCTGGAAGGGGGTTAAGCCTATAGCTCGTTTTGGGGTAGTGCGATAAACCCAGAGAGCAGCAAGGAGTTTGAGTTCCCAATCAGATCAGCTAGATTCGACGGTTTTGGTGAGAATGCCACATAGGATTTTATTTGTGGATTCTGCTTGGCCATTGTATCGTGGATAGTATGGGAAACTTTTGCGATGTACCACAAAAAATTTGGAAAGAAGATCTGCTATGACAGAGTTAAGAAAATTTGTTTTGTGAAAGATTCAACTAGTTTCATCACATTTTGCAATATTTCCATATTTGGCATATTGAGGCCAAAACTTGTTTTAGACTTAGAGGTAGACTTTTCAAAGTTCATTAGTCTAAGTTTCATTTGAATAAACACTTTTTGAAAGTGTGGGAAAGATAGAATGCGAGTTTGAGTAGATTCAATTTGAATAAGTTGGGTACATTGAATCTAAACCCAAAATTGGTAGGGTTAGAATTTTGGTGGGAAAGCCAAGTGGCCAAATAGGGTTTGGACCTAGTATAAAAGGATGTAACTCGTGGAGAGAGTCATCTTCTCTCTTCTCTATCTCATTTCATGCTTATACATGGTTCTCTTGGGTTCTACTATCCATTGGTGCACTATCTTGGTGATTGCTTACAATTCTATGTGTAGAATGATCTATATTTGTTATTTTTGGATCCACACGTGTGAAATATAGTAGCTTGCTGGTTTTGTATGGACAACAACATTACATAATCATTTCATTCAAGTTTGATCAAGTTCTATTAGTGTTTGCATCTCGTAGATGCTGATTTTTCTACATTGGTGAAATTGGTAGTGTATTTCTCTTTCTAACAAAAGATCATTCAAGTAGATTTGATCTTAAGGATCTGAAATCTTTCACATGGTATCAAAGCTTGTGTTTCAGGTTATGAAGGAGGAAATCAGATCTATCAATGATTTGGTGAAGATATCAAGTCTAGAGCATGCTAGAGAGGATTCTACACCAAAATCGTGCTTTTTGCTTTTGTAGATCAAAACACTAAATAGGTCAATATACTTGTTCAATTCCATTTTTTGAATTCACATGCTGGATTTGGCCAATTTTTGGATCATTGGTTCAGCCTAAGTGGTGGCTTATAGATTGCATATCAAATTTTCAGCATTTGCATGTAGATTTGGAATAGTCAATTTTTTGTGATTTTGTCAAAACCCTAATTTTGATTGGATCTCTAGATAGTGAGGTTGCTGGACTTCATTTGAGTGTGTTTCAATCTTAGGAAGTGACAAAAGTCATTAGATTGAGGATAGATCATAGGTTGATCAAGATTCCATGATTCTATGTGTTGATTTGCTTGGATAAGTGCTAGAAGAGAATTTGAGAGATAGTTTCAAATCTTGGTGATTTCTTTTGAAAGCATTTGTTGTTGTTCAAAGGAGTGCTTTGTGCATTGAAGCAGGTTGAGAGAGAAGATCAGGTCATTGCTACATGACAACCTCAATTGGAGTCATGTTGGAAGCCAATGATAGGCTTACCTCAAGTAACTATTCATTATGGAAAGTGAGGATGGAGTCACTTCTTGAGATGAATGATGTTTTGGATATTGTTGTAGGTTTGGAGGAGAGACCAGCAACACAACAAGATCAATTGAGGTATGACAAGAGGGCCAAGAAGGCTCTACACATGATAAAGATGAATGTTACCAATGAACTTCTCAAGGAAGTTGGTAAGTGCACATCGTCTTTGGAAGCTTGGAATTCATTGAAAAAGCTTTATGAATCCAAGTCTACTTCTAGAGTGTTGACTCTAAGAAGGCAAATCTTTTCTTGTTTGCAAAAGAATGAAGAAAGTTCAAGTACTTTTGTTTTGAGAATGAAAGCATTGAATGATGAGTTAGCTTGCATAGATGAAAGCATTAAGGAAGGAGAGCTTATTCAAGTGATTCTTAATGTCTTGTTGGATGCTCATGCTAACATTGTTCAAAGTATTGCTATTCAAAAAACTTTGCCAAGTTTGATGGATCTTCAAGAGATCTTGATCAATGAGGAATATAGGCTTCAAGCAAGAGGTGGATCTACATCGACACTTTAAGAGGATGCTATGTTCACAAAGGGCAAATTCAAGGGCAAAACCAAAAGCAAGTGGTCTAAAGGGCAAGATCAGGTGGATGCTTCTTCAAGTGGCAAAAAGAAGGATAGATCAAAGCTCAAGTGCTCCTATTGTGGCATCAAAGGACACTTTGCAAGTGAGTGCTACAAGAAGAAGAGAGATCAAGGAGACAAGCAAGGTAATCTTACTCTTGATGAGGATGATTTGGATGTGCAAGATGCAAATGGTGATGCTTTTGTGATGTCTTCATGTATGCTTGCTAATGATGGAGATCTAGATCCTTGGTGGATTGATAGTGGAGCAAGTTCACACATGACCTTTCACAAAGAGTATTTCACTTCTTTGTTGGCATATGGAGATGACAAGAGGGTGATCTACACGGCCAATGATGGTGAGTGTGCAATCAAAGGGATTGGCACAATTCCTATTTCTCTCTCTACAAATAGGAATGTTCATTTGGAGGATGTCTTGTTTATTCCATCTATTACCAAGAATTTGCTTAGTGTGAGTCAAATGCTAAGTAAGGGCCTCAAGGTGGAGTTTGATGGAGATGCTTGTTTGATCAAAAGGAATGATGTCTTGATTGGAAAAGGTAAAAGGCAAGGGAAGTTGTTCAAACTTGATGCTTGTGTTATTGCTAACCAAGTTGGATGTGTTTCAAGGGAGAAAATTTCTATTCAAGAGGTTTGGCACAAAAGGATGGGACACCTCAACTTCAAGCCATTGGAGGTAATGGCAAGGAAGAAGGTTGTGATTGGTCTTCCAAGTTCCCTAAGTAATGACAAGCATGTTTGTGAGTCTTGTGCTTTGTCTAAGTCACATAGACTACCTTATACTAGATCTATTTCTAGATCTACAAAGCCTTTTCAACTTGTACATTCGGATGTTCATGGATTTATTACAATAAGCAATAGTGGAGCTAAGATCACCTGATCTTTTTGGATTTTCAGATTCGGACTATGCTGGAGATGTAATGGATAGGAAATCCATTAGTGCTTATTGTATTTTCATAGGTGATGGAGCTATATCATGGATGTCAAAGAAACAAGCCACTATGTCATTGTCATCTAGTGAGGCCGAGTACAAAGCTCTTACACATTGCACAAAGGAGATGGTATGGATCAAAAGGATGATCAAGGATCTTCACTTGCTGGACTTTTCAGAGAGCCCAATCATCTTTTGTGACAATCAATCAGCCCAAAGAATGGCATCCAATCCTATCTTTCATTCTAGGAGCAAGCATATTGAGATACAATATCATTTTGTGAGAGAGCGAGTCATTGCAAAGGAGGTGGAGCTTCAACATGTGTCTTCGAAGGAATGTGTAGCTGATATCTTCACCAAAGCATTGGGAAAAGACTTGTTCATGAAGCATAGGACTTCACTTGGAATATTATCAAACTCTATGCTAAAACTAGTTGAAGAGGGAGTGTGAAAGATTCAACTAGTTTCATCACATTTTGCAATATTTCCATATTTGGCATATTGAGGCCAAAACTTGTTTTAGACTTAGAGGTTGACTTTTCAAAGCTCATTAGTCTAAGTTTCATTTGAATAAACACTTTTTGAAAGTGTGGGAAAGATAGAATACGAGTTTGAGTAGATTCAATTTGAATAAGTTGGGTACATTGAATCTAGACCCAAAATTGGTAGGGTTAGCATTTTGGTGGGAAAGCCAAGTGGCCAAATAGGGTTTGGACCTGTTATAAAAGGATGTAACTCGTGGAGAGAGTCATCTTCTCTCTTCTCTATCTCATTTCATGCTTATACATGGTTCTCTTGGGTTCTACTATCCATTGGTGCACTATCTTGGTGATTGCTTGCAATTCTATGTGTAAAATGATCTATATTTGTTATTTTTGGATCCACACGTGTGAAATACAGTAGCTTGCTGGTTTTGTATGGACAGCAACAGTACATAATCATTTCATTCAAGTTTGATCAAGTTCTATTAGTGTTTGCATCTCAAATTGTGTGTAGATGCTGATTTTTCTACATTGGTGAAATTGGTAGTGTATTTATCTTTCTAACCAAAGATCATTCAAGTAGATTGGATCTTAAGGATCTGAAATCTTTCACATTTGATAATCTTTACAGCACTTCTGTAGCAGTTGTAATTACATTTGAATGAGAGCTTGTTAATTCATCGAATACATTTGAATCTTCATCTTTGGAACACAGTTTTGAATTTGAGTCCGAACAAGACTCTGATCCACCATCAGAGCCATAATCTGAGCAAGAGCATGAATTATCTTCTGAATGTACACTATCTGAACATAGTTCCGAGTCATCTAATCCACCTGATCCACCGGATCTACCACCTAACCCACCACCTGATAATATGGCGAACCCAACGCCACCCACATCTACCAAAATCAGATATGACTTCTTCAAAGAGTCATCATCTGACGATGCAAATAGCTATCCAGTTGGTTCCGAAAATGGTTAATACTTGGAATGCTCTAAAGGTAGCGTTTCTTAAATAGTTTAGGGAGATAGGCTATTCCACAATTCTGTTAGCACAGCTTAATTCTGTGGAGAAAAAGCCAAAGGAGTCGCTTAGAAAATACACTCATAGAGTTAAGAATTTGATAGAGAATCTAGGGGCACAATATCCTGTCCCCATGCAAAATAAATGGTTCTTGGGTGGATTACCCAAGCAGATGGATAGGTACTATCTTTAGGGATTGACGAATTTGTCGTCTACCGAGTCTGAATTAGAATACTATTCAACAAATGAAGAAGAGTATTCTGATTCTTCGTCTTATTCTTTGTCGTTTGAAGAAGAAACTAGTTTTAGGAAATCTAAGAGTAAGAACTCAGATAGGAGAAGGAGAACGGAAAAGTCCGATAAGACATATCCATTGAGGAGAAGTGTAGAGCTTTTAGTGAAAGAGATGGAGGACCTGAAAGTTCAAATGTCTAACATTAAAGATAAGAGGAAGAAAGCAAAATCAAACGCCAACGTATGGTGTATAGTTTGTGGTAAAGAGGGACACTCTAAAATGAACTATCCTAATTTGCAAACCAACTATCCGGGAGGAAGAGTTATTCCTCTGTCCAGTTGATAACCACGAAGAGGTAGCCTATACTACTACTCCTTCTAACCAAAAGAATCTTACATCTAAACCACGCAATACGCAAAAATATACCATTCTACATAGAGGAGGGACAACAGATTCCAATCCAATACCCAAAGTAAAGAGTTCATGCTATGATTGCGAAGCCCTTGGTCACTATTCGCTTGACTGTCCTTAACCTAGGAGGTCAGTCATATGTATGAATTAAGCGCAATGCTGATAAGCAGTAAGCACAATAACAATCTCTAATCAACTGTAAAGAACTGAGCTAGAATGCTCAAGGGTGTTCAAGCTCGCAGGCTTGAGAGAGAACGCTAACTATTCAATACTTGATGACCTAAGATCATTGATTATGCTTTGAGATCAACAATAAAACTATAGAAATATGAACAACTATTTATACTTAAGCAAATGTGGGAACGTCCAATAGTAGGACAACTAATTTGGTCATCAATCATAATGGATAGTGAGCTGGCATCCATCCAGTTGAATCTTCCCGGAAATTCAGTAGCTTCAATTAAGACGAACAATAAACTATCTTTCACCCGACAAGATATTCGTCAAACCATGCCCACTGACGAACGTCGATATGTCGGATGATGTCCGATAAGTTGGATCCACCTATGAGCGATTCCCGAGTACTTCTGCAAATCGTGTAGAAACACATCGATTAACCCTACTTCCATTAACCCTAAATCCACAACAATGATAGAAACTTACTCTTCTCTCTCTCCCTTTCTCTCTCACAAAAAGCATAAGAAATAGCAATCCCAATAATGATCAAATCCAACAATTAGCAAAATCCAAAGAAAGCATGAGAAATGGAGGAGAAGAAAGGAAGAGCAAGGACATTCATCAATCCATTTCTAAAGAGAACCAATCAGCTTTATTGAAATGAGGAAATGAACATGAGGAGAAACTCGAGTTGGTCCCTTTTTATAGTAGAGAGGAGGACCCTGGCCTCTGAATCCTATTGGTCCAATCTTGCCTCTCTTTTTATTCAAATTTAAAAAAGTGTGGGAACCATCAAAATTGGAGGAAAACCCAGCTTTATTCACTAAATTGACATTTAGGCCCTGCGACATTAAAACCTGCAAAAAGTCCTAAAGTGCTTTTATTAACATTCTAATTAATCAAATAACTATGTGATCATTGGATTGGACTTACACACGCAGGGTGCCAAATACCTCACTTATTAACCAGGGTTAGGGTTGCCTTGAGGTCCGCAAACCCTCCAACAGTATCCCCCACCAAAATTGGTGGCGGTCCCACGACACCTGCAATATGCAGTTATTGTGGACTTCTATTGGCTTCGCGCCGAATCTTAATTAAATGATACTTCACCTTCTCCGTAAAGTCAAGGCGTGCAGTATTGAAATCCAAATTATGTGGCAGGAAACAACGTTGGGCTCCGGCAATTCACTTGGAAGTTGTCCATGAGGTGAAGCGGAATTTCCAAGAGCCTCCCATCATAGCCGCACAAAAATACAGTCGAGCAATCGGCAACTGATCTTTGATTTGATCTGAGGCCATTGGCTTATTTGGATCAAATGCCAGGGTAGGAAGGCAATCCTCCCATTTGGTTGCCACTAACGCCAACAGAGTTAGATCTTTTTCAAACATTGTCGATTGTTGCACCATTGGATCTGGAGAGTGGACATACTCTCTCTTATATGCTTGTAAGGCCTGGTAGAAATCCACTGAAATATTCCAGCTATAAGACTGGTGGATGATTGGCCAATTGGGCGTATGGATGGTGATTTTATCCATAGCCAATCCCAAATCTTTTCATTTTTGTCTTCGCGATGTTGGCACGTAATAAGGATCTACCCGCAACTGACAAGGGCTGGCGATGTAACTCCGAATTGATTCCAAAGTTTTCTCGAAAACCATGATTCTCCATGCCAGCTGCTCTCCCAGTGCAGGTACTTTGTCCAATTCTTTGTCGGCCTCGACCTCAGAGGTTTTAAATTTGAGAACCCATCCACCACGCGAGGACTCATGTGGATGCTGCTTTAAGAAGGTTTGGATCTGGTCCTCGACGCTGATGGGCCTTTTGAATAAATGGCTTGTCCTTGATGAGGATGAACTCGCTTGTACTGCCGGTATAGTTGGCGGTTGATCTGCTAGATTTGAAACTCCCCCATGGTCCATGCTCAAATCAACCCCTATATCCATCTGTACAGCTTCTTGGCACGAAAGGGAGAATTGCGGCATGACCGGGATGGGTATTTGTGGTCCGGCTTCCAGCACTTGAGCGGCGGCTTTTTCATAGGCGTTGATGGTCTCTTTTGTCTTTGCCAACTCGGTTGAAGCTACTCCTTTGAACCTATCAAAGCGGCCTTGGAATCCCTGAAGGGCCACTTTGTATGTTTCCACTTTCTTGAACAAATATGCAATCTCCGTCGGTGTGACCGGATGATTGGGTATTTGTGTTTGCAGATATGCATCACGCTCAAGGGTGGTCGCATCCAATTCACCTTGAAGCTGTGTGCGATCTTGTTCGGCCATTTGTAATTGCCCCTTCAGCAGCTGCACATGTTGCTTGGCATCTTGCACTGCCTTATCTACTTGATCCTATGCGTTTGTCAGGGCATTTTGCAGGGAGCTGATGTAGATTTCCAAGCGATCAGCTTGTTGCTGGGCCAATGACTTTTCGCTTTTGGCCTTTTCTTCATGTTGCTTGGCTATCTTCACCTCTCGATCCAGCTGGACAATTTTATGACTGATCAGAGTGTTTTCGGATCCTAAATCAGAGATCATTTGTTCCATTTCCTTCTTCTTATCCAGCATAGACTGGATCACTTTCCCAAGGCTTGAAACTAACCCGAGAGCATCACCAGAATCGACAGTCATGGAGGTGGCAACAGCAGGAGACCTTGATGGTACTGTCCTTGGTAGGCGTGGAATAGATGCCAAGGTCTCTTCTTCTTCAAAAATATCCTTGTCTTCAAACCCTTCAGGCACCGTGGTGTCAAACTGCTTTGGTGACTTTACAGCTGTGTCGACCCGAAGTGTGGCGCTACCCTGTGTGGGTGGTTGCCGACTAGCATCTTCGACACCAACAATAGCTTCATTGATATGCCCGAATTCTCTTCTAGGGGATTGGGGTTCAAAGGGTGCTAGGCTCTGGGACATTTCAAAGATTTCGGTGGCCCCAAGGGAGTCGGAATCATCGAACATATCCATGAAGAACTGTGTGTTGGGTGAGGTAGCCTGGGCAGTTGTGATGGGAATGGTAGGCCCAATGGTCACAGACTGTCCTTGTATGGGAGCAGAGATGAGGGAAGCATCAGAGGCGAGGGGAATGGAAAGTTCAGTGCGAACAACAGCAGGGGGTGGAAGCGCAGCTGACGTGGTATGCCTAGTACGTCGTCATGATGCGGAAGGCGAGTCAGGAATTACGATCTTGCGGCGTGGACGATGATGACTATGAGAGCGTGAGGCCTGATGAGATGACTTGGCCAGTGCTTCTTTGTAAACTCAAAGCACAGAATCCAGGTGGAAGCCATGGATTCTGTTTTCTAAGTGAGACATGGCTAAGAGGGACAATAGAGAGCCAGCAGCGAATTGCTGCTTTGTATTGGCCTTAATACTCGCTTGAGCTCACCAGAAACAGTCTTGAACAAGTTATATAGTTCAAGAGGGGCTTTGGCCAACTTAATGTGGGACTCCACTATCCTGTGAAGGATTTGAGATGTGATGCGGTCTTTCCTAAGGTTGCCAACCATCAGAAAATGATTCAACAATTGGACAGTGACGTGGATGGAAGGCTCAGTGATGGCTTCCAAAAGGTAGCCATCATTAGTCCAATGCAGATCATTGGTGAGGTCAATGTATGGCCTGATGGCCTGTTTGATGTGCTTGTGATTGGGTGAGGCTTGCGTACCAGATGAGATTCCTATAGCTGCAAGTGCGGCCTCAGTGACGCGCACCTTGTGTGTGGCTCCTTGGAAGGTGATGTAAAACTTGGATTTCTCTTCCTTCCACGTATTGAAGGCAAGAGTGATGAAATCCATATTGATGTGTCCCGAAAAGACTCTCTCATGAATACCCATTGCAGTAAGTAGAGGCTCCGCAAGGGTCATCCACTGAGTGACCATGCTTGTGCTAGGAAGAATCATGATGTCTGTTGCAGATGGGACATCACGATGGATAGTATAGCGCGGAGATTGGGAAGTATCAGTAGACGACATGATGATCAGAAAGGAATTATAACCGCGTGAGAGTGTATCAGAAGGCAACATAGGAAATTTGGAAGGCTTTGGTCACAAGAAAAATTCGCAAGAGCTTCACTAGCACAAGTGAGGAATGAATCGAATTCAGCCAACTTATAGGCGAATTTGGTGGGTCCATTAGACTGAATAGTAGTTGGGCTGATCAGTTCTGAACAAAAATTTGCAGGCATGTAAAGTACTGTAAAAACAGGCTATAAAAATCTCGGCGAAGGTTTCTAGGGATCTGAACCTATCAGGCGAACGTTTTCCAGGGCTGACGAAGGATGAACCTTCGTCCAAGAGGGTACCTTCGCCTAGGTACTGTCATAAATGGCTTTTTCCACTATCTGAACCTATGGACAGCCTAATTTTGACATTTTAAGATCATCTAGCAAGTCGGCAAAGGTTCATAATGACGTTATGATGCTCGACAAATGTTCTCAAAATGACATATCATTGAACATTCGCCTGACTCAAAAATTAAATTCTCTTGTCAGAAACCTTCGCCCACCTCAATTTAGATAAATCAATGGTGGATGTACAGTCTGAGAGCTCAGCGAAGGTTTCTGATACTATATTGGCCAAATTGTCCAAAACAAAAGTTTTCTACATCATTTTTTATAAAAATATTGTGCTTCCTTTTCCTTATGCTGATGACTTCCTGACTTTTGCTCATCAGTCTTTCCTTTTTTTTTTTTTTTTTTAGCTGTCTTTTTCCAAAAAAAGTCAGCAAATTAATTACTGAAAACAAAAAATTGAAAACAAATAAAATGAAAAAATATATTGAGATCAGGCTTGCTAAATTGGCAGAGCAGGCTACCGAAACTTGCGTAATCGGTTGCCATTTACCGGAGTATCAAATCGTTTTCCATCCAAGGTTAGCAGATGCAACAATGACCATTATAGAGGTAGGTCCATAATCATCCAGATCAACTAGAAGACAACATAAATTATTATTGTGGATGAACAAGTTCTCGTTTGTCTTCAAGAAGTTACCTGAAATAAGGATAAAATTTAAGAGATGCTGAAGGATGTGCTGATCAATGATATTGGTCCTAGTACAAGTGCTACATCTCATAGTGACTTGGGTCAGATGGTGAATGTTACCAAGGAGATATTGATGCAATGTCAATGGAATCAAGAACCAAATTTTTCTTGAGAATTGGTTGATATTGTTGTAGACAATATTGCTGACTTTGTTAGTAGTTATAAATTTCAAGTGACTTGTTCCATGTTTAGTGGATTCAATATGTCCTAAATTGATGGGGTTCTAACAATCTTCTGTGACATCTTCGACACTAGCTAATACTATTGTACAACTTATGGAACAAGATATTATTCAATTGTGTTATGGTTACTTTTCTTTCTGTACTCGTAATTGTCAACATTGTATTTTCTTGAGCTCTGGTGAATCGAAAATTGTTTTTACTATGACAACGATGATGAAGGGTTTTGATTATTCGATGATGAGATGGTAATATTGTGGTGATTCAGTTTTGTTTGCTGGGAATGGGGTTCCAAGACTCGGCAGTTTTTCAACCTAACAAGGTGGTGAAAGATCCAGCGAATGAGTTTATTGTTAGTCTTGGTGTTGGTAAGGATGGAGCTTTGTATACAACAAGTCGAGGCTGTCACATGGTGATAACTGAAGAGGTGTACTACAAGGTTTTGGAACTACCTTTTTGGATTTCTAGAGCCAGAGGTTCCTATGGATGTAATGTCTGAATTTTTTCCTCTTGAAGCTCAAGCTAAGGATCAAGGCTATTGGTTAAGAATGTGTAAATTCTCTACATTAGAGTATCTCTGCAAATGGATTAATCATGTAATTTTTGGAAGGCAAATAGAGCACAACATGTTTGTTAAGTCATTTGCATTGATCCATACTGCTTTGCATGGTGTAAAAATAGTAGGGCAAGATTTCTTTTGATCAATTTGACAGTCTTCCCCATTGGCCTATGTGTATTTCTCCCCATCATAGATTGGAGAGAAGTTCCCAAAGCAATCACGCTTCCTAGTCACGTGTCTAGTGGCACCCGAACAAATGAACCCTCTAGCGCCATCATCCGACTGTGATGCCAATGCCGATGAGAAGACATACAACTATTTACCAGTTCCAATGCGATGCGAGAATTGGTTATGGCATTCAAAATCTGTGCATGAACAAGCCAATCTGATAGTTGACTTACATACTACTCTAGAAGAAATGGCTGCTATATAGGAAGATTTGTAGAATAAGGAGGTTGCATGTCATAATTTGTAGAATGAAGTAGAATATTTACAAGCAGATGTGGTGAGATTATCAAAGGATCAAGTTAAGGCCACCAATGTAGTGTATGCAAAAGCTATTCAACAGAGGATATAGATGAGCCCTACAAACTCAGTGGTAGTTGATGACGCTATTTCAGTTCCAAAGAATAAGCGGTATAAACAACAAAGGTTGATGTTGGAGAGAGAGGTAATGAATTTGTACAAGACATTGCAACCTTGGTTGTTAATTTTTGGCAAGATTTGAACGTTAAATCTCAGGGAGTTTTAGCATGGGCCATTTTACAAGGGCATATTGCTTTCCAAAATTTTTTGAAGGCTTTGAGATTCTTGTAGAAAGTACAATTTTATTCGCGTTGCAATATGTGTATGGTATGGAGAAGTATTGTTCTATTCATAATATTGTACATTTTTAAACCATTAGACAACGAGCTGAATTTAAATCTTGGGTATCGAGAACTATAATTCCTTGTATACTAGTATTTCAAATCATATTCATTTGACTTATGCAATTTTGTTGAAGTTGTATTGTGACTAGGAAAGGAACTATGAGAATAGAGTTGAAGACATTGTGGCATTCATTGATAAGCAATGAATAGATCTTGCCAAAAACATTTATAAAACCCACAATGTAATAGAGTTTTGACATTTTGCAATAATTGGAATGAAGCAGGTGCATGACTTGAAATTGATGTAATGGCCTCTTCGACAGCTTAAGGCAGCAAGAATTTGTCTGCTGAGCACACACCAATTTGGCCAAGAAGCTCGCATGCAAGTGTTATTCATAGAAGAGAAAGTAGAGTACCTATAAATAGCCTATATTTTGGAGAGTACCGTTGCATGGAAGTTTAGTCCTTGTTATGAAAAAATGGGGGACGTGTGTCCTGACTCACTACCCACAAACTAGCTCATATTGTAAAAGTGAAAATGACATATAACAAGATGCTAAAAATGGCAGTACTGGTCAAGTGTTCAAATAAACTAGACATATCTATTTCAAGAGTCTCTCTTAAGTCCTAGTTTATCTGCACACTTGACCAGTACTGCCATTTTTAGCATCTTGTCAACAGTTAAAGGTCTAGTAAATATGTTGCTAGTTGGTCTTCTATCCTGCGATGCACCACGACTATTTCACTAGATAGCAACTTCTATCTAATGAAATGATATTTAATTTTTATGTCCATCTTGTGTGCATGAAATTCAAAATTCTTCGCTAGCTAGATAGCGCTTTGGATGTCACACCTGATCATGGTGGGCTTACTTTGTGGAATGCCAATATCTTCTAAAATTCTTCTCAACCATATTGCTACATGGCTGAGCATAACGCTTTGTGTTCGGCTTTTTTTGTGGATAAGTCAATTGTCTCCTATTTGCTACTTGTTTTTGTAGGTTGAAGCATCTTTGGAGCGATTGAGGGCGATTGAAGATCAGTGCCTGAGGGCTTGAAGATCAGTGTTTGAGGGTGCTTGAAGATCAGTGTTTGAGGTTTGTGCTTGATTTTTATTTGTTTAGCTTTTTGTTTGTTTGTTTGAGGTTGGTGTTTGCTTGTTTGTTTTGAGAAGAGATAGAGAGTGTGAAAGATAGAAAGAGATAGAGAGAGTGTGTGTGTATTATATGTGTATGTGTTTTTAAATTTTGCATTGATTGAAAATGGTTTTGAATATTGTTAGTATGAATATGGTTTTGAATGGTCTTGTAATAGATTATTGGTATTATTTAGGATAGTTTGGTAATAATATATAATTAGATTTGTAATTTGTGAGAGAGAAAGAGAGAGAAATTCATTTGGATATCCAAAACACTACATTTGTTCCATTTGGTCTATAGGGTTGTCATTCAGCTCTGTCATTAAATAGCATTGCATTATTTTTTCTCGTCATTACTTTCAAGTTCAAATTTGAATTGTTTCATGTAGGCTATGGGAAAGAATCCAATTAATCTTTTACAAAGCCCTGGATTGGACAAAACACAAAATCTTGGTATGTAGACAAGTTTGTTCTCTTTAAATGTCACAATCTTTTCTTTCAAGTACAGTTTTCTAAGTCACGTTCGGAACGCAAAAATAGTTTTATATATATATAAAATATTGTGACTTTTCAGCAAAGGAAAATTTTGACCAAGCTTCATCAGAAGACTTACTGGAGTAGGGGAGAAGTCATTATATCATTTGTTCGCTTGGGCTTGGCATCATTAGATGATCACACAAATTTGAAGTGGATTGAGGATCAGATGAGAGATGTTATTACAACATTGTTGAAAAATTTCTTTTGAAAGTCATGTATTTATTTTTCGTTCTATATAAATTGAGTGGATATTTTTTTCTAGCAAAGAGAAGTAATTATTTTATGTTTGTATTGGGTATTGAAAACAATTTTATTTTGGAGCGCTCTTTTTGTTTCTCTCGAGAGGATTAACCATTTGGAATTCTTTAAATCTTTGTGTATCATTTGAAAGTATATTGCCAAATCAATCTTCCTAAAATTTTATCAAGTTAAAGAGTTCCAAAAAATTGAAGAAAGTTTTTGAATTTTAAACACATACTGCTCATAATCTATCAAGAATTGTTTAAATCGATTTTCATATATAAACATTTCATGGAATTACTAATTAAAATGACCAATTGTGCACATCTCATACGTCAATACACAAAACTGAATTCATAAAGCATTGATAATAACATGATATTGTTTTCACCAAATCTCATGTTAACATTTTTTGGCAATGTTTGAGTGATATCTTTATGGAAGATTGGCATGATAGAAATATAAAGGAATTTGGGAATGTTGATTATTGCATTTCTCTTTATTTCTACCAAGTTAGCTATTATTTGAGACATAAGTATCTTTCCATTGTACTTTTGTATGAAGTTCTTAGTCTATGATTAACACTTTCGACAGAAAAAAAAAAAAAGGATGATCATTACATAGCTCAGAAGGCTTAATGATCCATAATGCTATCGAGTATCAACGAGCTATAAATGCTTGTTAAACATTAATTCTATTAATTCTCCAAACTTACTAAGATTTGAATTTTCACAGTTATAAAGTAAAATTTCTATATTGAAAGATTTTGGAGTTTATGTTTTGTTCTTTTTTTGACAAATAGAGTTTTAAGAGAGAGAGAGAGAGAGAGAGAGAGAGAGAGAGAGAGAGAGAGAGAGAGAGAGAGAGAGAGAGAGAGAGAGAGAGAGAGAGAGAGAGAGAGAGAGAGAGAAAGCGTGTGTGTGTTATATAATAGATTGTGATAGTGTTTATAATATATTGATTTTTGATAGTGTTTATAATAGATTGTTAGAATTATGTAAGATAGTGTATGTTTGTGTTTGAGAGGATGTGTATGTGTTTTGAATTTTGCATTGATCTATAGTTTAGGTTAATAGACAAATAGATATAGATAGTGTTGGGTACTAATAGATTGTTAAATTTATAATGTGTGTGTGTGTGTGTGTGTGTGTGTGAGAGAGAGAGAGAGAGAGAGAGAGAGAGAGAGAGAGAGAGAGAGAGAGAGAGAGAGAGAGAGAGAGAGAGAGAGAGAGAGAGAGAGAGAGAGAGAGAGAGAAAGAGAATATGTGTATGTGTATTTAGCATTTTGCATTGATTTAGAATTTAAGATTATAGTCTATGGTAGTAATAGATTGTTAGATTTATATTTATTTAGGACTAAGAATGATAGATGAGAGAGAGAGAGAGAGAGAGAGAGAGAGAGAGAGAGAGAGAGAGAGAGAGAGAGAGAGAGAGAGAGAGAGAGAGAGAAAGTGTTTGTGATTTGATTAAGATTTAGGGTAGTAGATGAATAGATTGTGTGTGTGTGTGTGTGTGTGTGTGTGTGTTTTGTATTATGCATTAGTTTAGTGTATTTAAGAGTGATAGATAAATAAATAGTGTTTGATAGAAAATTATAAAAATTGTTTACAATAGATTGTTAGAATTATTTAAGATAGTGCATGTGTGTGTCTGAGAGGATGTGTATGTGTTTTGAATTTTGCATTGATCTATAATTTAGGTTAATAGACAAATAGATATAGATAGTATTGGGTAGTAATAGATTGTTAAATTTATAATGTGTGTGTGAGAGAGAGAGAGAAAAAAAAAAGATGTGTGTGTGTGTGTGTGTGTTTAATATTTTGCATTGATTTAAAATATAAGATTATAGATAAATACATAGTCTATGGTAGTAATAGATTGTTAGATTTATATTTATTTAGGACTAAGAATGATAGATGAGGAAGAGAGAGAGAGAGAGAGAGAGAGAGAGAGTGTGTGTGTGTGTGTGTGTGTGTGTTTTTGTCAACATGTTTAGCATTTTACATAGATTTAAGATTAAATATTTAAGAGAGAGAGAGAGAGAGAGAGAGAGAGAGAGAGAGAGAGAGAGAGAGAGAGAGAGAGAGAGAGAGAGAGAGAGAGAGAGAGAGAGAGAGAGAGAGAGAGAGAGAGAGAGAGGTGTGGAGAGAAGAGAGAAGAAGTGTGTATGTATTGTATCTTGCATTTTGAATTTAAGATTATAAAGAGAGTGTGTGTGTGTGTGTGTGTGTGTGTTTTGATTAAGATTTAGGGTAGTATTCTCTTAATTGCTCGTGTATGTGACAAAAATATTCAAAAAAAAAGAGAGCAAGCATTTAAAGAGCGAGCAATTGCATGGCAAGCATAGCAAGAAAAATTATCTGGCCACTAAGGAAAGCAAGTTGAAAAAATGATCATATTTTGTGAGGCCCTACGTATGATTTTTTGAATCAAACGACAGGCCTGTCTCTTGAGCACAAAGTGCCTACAGCTCCAATTGATTTACATCTCCAGCTTTGGAGACTCTCATATATTCTTTATGAAAAAACCGGATCCTTTGTATGACAGTCATGTTTATGCAATAATCCTGATCAATATTATGATCCCATGCGAGCAAATGCAATGAACACGAAATGTTTTGAAATGGAAAATGGCGGAGGACCCATTTTTTTCAGGCCCTTACAATTTTCTAGTAATTCATGTAAATTTTGAATCTTAAATTTAAAAATTAATGAGTTATTTGTAAGATGTTGTATTTTGCACATATTTTAAATTTGGACTAAGTGACACAAAATATTTTATATTCAAATTGCCAAGAAAATACAAATATTAATTGTGTGCAATCTATTATTATGACTAATAATTGTTAAATTAGGTGAGTTTAAAATTTTAAAAAGCTTATTTTTTTAATTTTATTTTCAAAGTGCAATTTGAAAGATTTTGATATAAATTTAAAAGCTTACACGTAATTTAATGTTGATATTTTAACATTTAAAAAATTCTAAGATTCTAAAATTTTAAAATTTTAAAAAATATTAAAAAAATTAAAAACATCAAAAATTTTAAAAATTGTAAAAAAAAAAAAGAAAAGAAAGATAAACATAGTCGAGGACCTATGCGAGGAGGACCTATGCTCAACATAAGTTGAGAGAGGACCTATGCTCAACATAGGTCGAGGGAAGATTTATGCTGAGCATAGGTAGAGAGAGGACCTATGCTCAACATAGGTCGCGAGAGGACCTATGTTGAGCATAGGTCCTCTCTCGACTTATGTTGAGGACCTATGCTAAGCATAGGTCCAGTGAGGACTTATGCTGAGCATAGGTCGAGGGAGGACTTATGCCGAGCATAGGCCGTGAGAGAAGTTATGTTGGCATAGGTCTAGTGATAACATAAGTCTAATGAGCACTTATGCTGAGTAACGAAGGCAATTGTCAACAATAGAAATGAAGGCCCATTTTGAGTCCTATTTTATAGATCCTCCTTCCAAGAATGAAACCTCCAACGTTTAAAGGACAATAATTCGCTTTACATTCTTTAATTGTGTCCCTAAGGGGCCTATCCAAGGACAAGTCTTATAACAAAGGTCTGAAGCAATCAACAATAGAACAAAGCTTTCGAGTGCCTATGTTAAGCATCACGTTAAGAAACAGATGACCTTATCTAAATTGAATAAATAACGACTTGGGCGTAAGAAACACATCTTTTTCCTTGGATAGGAGGTGTTGGACCAATTTTCTGGTTTCACCTCTATCGACGATCTTTTTGAGGCCGAAATCCCTAGAAATCCTTCGTGCTTTTGTAGACATGAGTAGCTAGGAAGCTGTTTGTAAATCTTTGGCAAAAAGTAGCCAGCTGAGTGTTTATTGGCTCAATGATATTTTTTTGTTGTACAATTGCTCTGAATCTTCTTGTTGCTATTTCATATCCTCCCTATGCTACAAAATCACTTATGGCACAAAATGACTCAAAAAAAACTGATAAATGCACAACAAAACCTCATTGAATGAATGATGACCCACCAGTTTTGTAGCATACATAACTGTCACTCCCGATGCATTGGCAGTGCTTGACTTAATAACTCATACCATAAAAAGTTTTTTATATTTTCTGGCTTCACTCTCACAAAAAACACTACTTGTTGATCGATCTATACCCAACTTCTTGTCATTTTCAGCAGTAATGAGTCTTGAAGGTTTTTAGATGTTGCAATATAATAATAAAGCATTTCAAACACTATCACGTCACTATTGCAAACCAGTCTAACGGGTGTTGTTGCCTCAATTTTCTAGCTTGGCATCTCGAATAACAGGAGGAGGAGAGGATGATTTTGCGTCTGAATCAAATTCTCCAGCATCTGATTCAGAGCTTAGGACAATGCGGGGTCTCTTGCCAGGGGTAACTCTAGGAGGAAGGGAAGTAGCTGGCCTTCGAGATCCAGCTTTCTTAGGGACAACTTGCTTTCTTGTCTTCCTTGAGGTAGTTGGCAAGTCTGATCTATCCAAAGGTAGGTCTTTGGAGGTGCTGGCGTTATCCACATGCAGACCAGGTAATGAGCCCAAAGTCTTTTGAGAATAACAGAATCGTTGGGCATGATGGTAACCAGCTTACAATGCATGACCAAAAGACAAGAATCCTCAAAAAACTGGGACAAAAAATCTTTTGCAGCACCATGTAAGACTTGCATGGCTGTCACGACAAAATGAACATGAAGCCCAAGTGACAAGGTGACATTCCTAACAGATCGGCCGAAAGGAGCTCTAGGGACCAACAATTCACTTGATCTCTGGAGTTTTTTATCTCCTCAGCCAGACCTGGTCTATGCCACGTCTACGGCCAGTACCAGGGGGAACACGAGCACGGTAGAGCTATATAGAGGTAATGGCACGGGCAGTGGATTTTGTCCTAGCCATCATTCTAAGATACAATAGAAGTAAATTTGAAAAAAAGTCTCTGATTTGTATATCCAAACGAAGCACAGAGAATGAAAACAAAAAAACTTGCGAAAGAAAGGAGCTTGAAATCAATATCAATATTGAATATCAGTTTTGAATGCACAAATATAAGAGAAAAAAAAAGAAGGAAGTTCCGCGCTTGAAAGCAACGGTCATATCGTAGTATCGGTCTCAAGCGCGGGGAGTGCTGGCGGAATTAGAATGTACAAAGAACGAGCTTGAGATCGATATCGGGAGTCAAAAATGAAAAAATTGCAAGGAAAAATGAAAATTTGGCTGGGGTATTTATAAAAAAAGTTTCACACCTATGAAAAATGGTTGCAAACACATGGCGTCATTTAAGTGGTCCATGTGTATTGTCCGTACAGGTCATTATGACGCAATAATAAGGCCACGTGGGGGTCAGACACGTGCACGAATCAGAATATGACATGTGTCTTCTACACGTGACAAATGTCAGATCAATCATTCTCTATACATCGAAATATTCTCGACCAATCAGGCAACGACACGTGTTTTTTCGGATCTCATTCATACATGCGAATTTCTTTTATAAATTTATCATTTCCGGTGCTGATTTTCACAAAAAAATTCTGATTTCTACGCCGGATATCGATTTCAAGTGCACACTTGCCACTGCTCCACATCTATTTATACATTTGCACCTAAAATCGATACTGCTGTCTGGTCCGATATTGCTCTTAAGCACACCTTACTTGTCGATTTTTCTTATTTTTCATACTCGCACTCGGATCTGATACTCGGTTTTCTGATATCTCTTTCGAACACATAGGACGTTGTAGTTTTGTTTGAACTTGCATTTTGCGTCTGAGTCCAATATTCAAAATCTTTCTTTTTGTATTTTTTTTGTTGAAATGTCTAATTTCGATTCTAGTTTGCTATCCTTTTTTCATGAATTTGGTATAAGTGATAATATGGAGTATTTCAAATCTCTTTTTTCTCCTTTTCTTTTTGTTCTTCCTTCTATTAGTGAGGGTCCTGGTGTGGAAGCTTTTTCAGAGATTTATCTCAGATTTAAGTCTCTGCTCAGTACTCCCTTGTTCAAATCTCATGATAAGGACATGAGTCATTATCAAGACCTGGTGACACTCGACAAGCATAACTATAAAGCTAAGCTTGATAGAATGTTCACCAAGTTACATAATGATTTCAAGTCTGTAGATGATTGTCCAATTCACAAGAAAAAATGTACATTTGTAGAGTTTCAGTCTACTTTTGTTTTTTTTTTCTTTTGTTAAATATTTCTGACGATTCAGAGGCTGGCCTTTTAAATTATGAAGCTGCTTCTTACAACAGTACAAATTCTGAAAAGTCGAAGACTGTAGATATTAAAAAAAAAATTTTATTGACATGAGCGTTAGTTTAGATGATTATACAAATTTTGATCGTGCACAAAATAGGGCATCGTTTATAGGCCCTAGAATCACTAATACCCTTTTTCTTTCTAATAAATTTCTTATCACATTGCCTACTTATAATATAGATAATAATTCTTTTTTGACACTATCGGATATATCGGATCTTTTTTATTTCACAGAGGCCAAGACTCTTTGCATTTTGTGCAAAGAGCTTCATGAATTTTCAGATATAATTGATTATGATGCTGATAATCTTCTCCCTAGTGTTGACGATGTAAATAATGATGAGTTATATTCAGGGAAAGATTGCTTGAAAATGGATGTGGAGGAAATGTGTCAAACAGAAAATGATCTTCCTTCTAACAAGGAGTTCCTTAGATTTCAAAGTCAGCTCGGTTTTCCAAAACCAACTGTTTATTCACCAACCTTATTGGCATCGAAAGGTGGACATAATATTGATGGAGAGGAAGTAATTCAGAAAGACAAAGCTGAATGCGTAAGTTTTGTATCTTATCTTGTACTAATAGATCCGTAATGTTAGATTTTATACTGGAGTTTACTTTGCATTTTTTCATTTCAAGAAACAATTTTTCTTAATGATTTTGCAATTCGTCGAGGTGGGCAAAAATCCGCTGGAGAATTTTCCAGAGATCATGCATTGGGGATTATCCGAAGTTCTTCAAGAATAATGAGATAAGTGTCCATTCAAAGTTTCATCAACATGGTGATACAATGATGATGACAATCATGGCACTATCTCATTTTCTTGGAGGACATAATTTTAATAGGGTGCATAAAATAATTTTTGTTAAGAAAAATGTTGCACTTAAGATTTTAGGATATGGTCCAGTGAATTCCATGTTCTAATCATCTCATTTTGCATTGTATGCAGCCTACGTTGATCTGAGTAAGCATGAAAACTAAGAGCTTTTGGATTCCTATGAGAGAAGGAAATTGTTGTATGATTCTAAATTGCAACTTTTATTAGAGAATGTGTCAAAAGCAAAGTAGATATTGAATATTTAAACTTTGTAAACTTTTCATTTAATATACAAAATCTCTCTATGTGTCTATTGCCTATTGGCTTGTATAAATTTGCATACTTTTTGAAATTTTTTATAATCCGTCGATTTTGTATTATGACGAATTTGGATTCTTCTATAAAACCATTGGAGAAGTTGCAATAGATAATTCTTCTTTATTCTATACAAACTTATGAAATATACATTAGAGAAACTTAGAGCCCGACGAGGGCCTTTGAAAAAGATATTTTTTTATTTTTTTTCTTATTTTTGTTGCCACGTGGACCAATTGAGACCTTGAAATCGGGGTTCTATGTAACGTAGAATTTCTCAAATATAAATAATATAAAAACTTTCTAAATATATTACTGTTTCGTCAGGCAGCATGTGAAAATGCTATTGGTTGTTGAGGCCTACCCTTCTAGCTCATTGCTACCCAAAGAGACCCAAAAATATTGAAAATGAATATGACAGATGGTTGACAAATGAGAAAGATAATAATGGATTATGGGTGCCAAGAACATATTCAAAAAACTCTTGGGTTTTGCTGCATCCATCATCAAGAGGAGCAATTCGAAAAAACAAAGCGTGAAAACTATCATTTCAATCTTATTGGAAGGCTAGAATTTTGGATTTCAAAACATCATCAAGAGGAAAATTTATTTATGAAATTCTAATCCAACATGTATATATGCGTTCGGAGATAAATGTGCAAGGATTCAACTGTCAGAATCACAAAAAAAACAACTATGAGTATTGATATTTTACAATACTTTGATTTTTGTCATTTCTATTAGTAAACTTGCCAATCTGATCATTTTTCTCTTGCAGATTTATATCCATCTAGCATAAATGAATGGGAGCCCAGTGGATCTCTAGCACGTGTGTTAGATGTTATTCACACTGATATTGGACAACTACAATATAGAGGTAGAACTGCAAAAGATCTAGCTGATAGTGGGATCCTTTTTATGAATCAATGTACATTCTTGATACAAAAGGAGGTTTTGGACAAATAGTCCATTACCTAGTTTTGGAAGTGATGAATGGGTTGATCCAGATGCTGCAATTTCATAATCATTTCATTGCAAGCTATATAATGATGTATAAAATTCATTAAAGATAAGCATGAGATAAAAAATAGTCAGATTGAGTTGGTTTATTTCTCTGAATATATTTGTGGATTTCTTTTCCAGTGTCAGTGTACACAAAATCCCAACGATGTTTGTATGCAAAAATTTATCAGATAGTTTACTATCTGATCTTATGGATGAAGGTCGGGACAAAAGATCAGATGGAGATATAGAATGTAGAATTAAAATATCTTCCACGTGCTTTTGTTATCGAATTGAAAAACAAATGTTGAGCTTATGCTTCCATTATCAAAGATGGAAAAAAAATAAAGGTAAATGGGTGCCACTCGATCAAGACTTGGAAGCTAGTGGACATTCAAAACGAAAAAATATCAAAATTATATACAATGATGCAGTTTTGACATGTGTTGACGTGGAAGAGGGTTGGAGTCTGAATTACATCAGGGGGGAACTATTGCTCCTACAAGATGATATACTTTTAGACTTCAGATTCATTTTCAATGTTAAACTCATAAGTAACTATAAACACTCGATTCTTTATGAATAGTTTATATCAAAACTTTCTTATACAATCTCTATACTGATTGTAACTCACTTTGTATTAATTTTATGCAGGTATGTAAAAGACATGAGCTCGAGATAGAATGCAGATTGGCAAAACAATTCAACTTATGATACTGAGATTTACTATCAGCAAATACATCTCAATCATCATATCTTTTTATCAATCTAAAAAATTGCATTCCAAATATCCGTCGATCTTGTATTATGACGTATTTGGATTCTTCTGTGAAACCATTGAAAAAGTTGCAGTATATAGCGTTCTTTGTGGTATTCCCACCATGTTGTGTACTTTTATGAAATGCCGCTCTTGCTTACCAATGAGATTTTTCCATTCCTTGTGATGCACATAGTGACATCATTCACATGCTCTTTCATGAAACATTCTATCACGTGTGCTCCCAACTTTCAAATATATTTCAATTTACACCACAAATGATTGTAGTATGTCCAAATCACCCACAACTTTGACACATTCTCTAACTTGGGTAGTGCATGAACAAGTGACCTCATTTTCCATATCGGAAGCATGCCATAAAATCATCAAGCTTGCTTCCCTCTTTATTGATCCTCAAGCATTGAGCTTTAGTTCTCTCATTAACTCCTTATTATAGTTATTATTATCATATATCTCTTGTGATGGTTGAACCTATGAAAATTAAGCAAATATTGACTTAAGGCCGACTTGGAGGCCTACAAAATAGTTTGACAATAAGTCAAAATTGACAACATAATCACACAAATTCAGGCAGATCACCACAAAACTAAGATAGATTGGCATAAACACTATATGTGCTCATCATACTAAGTCGACAAGTGTCTATTACAATGTCACACATTCAAATATAACAAATATACAATGACACATGTGCTAAGATAACTTAAGCTTATCTTAACCACAAAAATGAGAAGTTAACCAATATTTTAATACAAACATCATCCCTAAAAAACTAGCTAACTTTAACTATTGACAGTTTTTCTCTAACCTCCTCAAACTTATCTTTACATAAGGGTTTGTTGTGAATATGTGATCTGGTAGATGTTCTTCACACCTACAATGTCAAACATTAATATCTTCACTTAGAAGTCTCTCATAAATGAAGTGATCCCTCACTTCAATGTGTTTTCGTACAACCATGGTAGACCTAAATTCTTGTTAGTTGGATTCCACTATGACTATCCACATGATATTTTGTCAAATACACAACATGGTTCCAATTGGTGTCTTATCATGTACGGGATCCACCAATATTTTGAAAATATTTAATTATCCTTTGCTTCCACAAAATATGATGCTTGATTGCTTTGTATGAAGCTAGACATCAATGCATATATCATTTTAAATGTTTCAAGAGCTTTCTCTTCTCTTTTATATCTTCATATATCTCTCTCCTTATCCGATATAGGTAAATCTATTTCCATGTCATCTGCAAGCTTCTTTTACCACTTAGGACCCTTGTGACTAGGAAATATACCTCTAGAAGATTATGTATGCGATGGAATATCCGTTTTGTTTCCTTTTCACAAATCACTACTTTTTTTATTATAGTAGACCTATATGTTGGCCTTGCCTCATTCTACATCCCTTCATAGTGGAGTGGTATCTTCATTATCAATTCAACTTGACTCATTAGGATCCTCCATTAAGGGCGGTTGACTCACCTGGTCATTCTAAGTGGATTGATTTTCAGCACTTTCAACATCATTATACTCATGCATCTCATGATAAATCACGTCCCGACCATTGTAGGGTACCCTTGCCTTTGTATCATAGCATTTGTATACTTTGACCTTGTCATCACACCTAAAAATATGCATTTTATTGATTGTGTATCCAATTTAATTATAATTTGGTCAAGTATGTGTATTTATGCCCTACAACCAAAGACTCTAATATGTATGGTTCTTATTGGTCCACACAAATATGTATGCACAAGTTAAGAAATTTTCTTTATGTTGGAAGAAGAGGTGTGTGAGTATGGGAGACAAAAATAGCTCGAAAAGAAAACAAACATGAAAAGAAGCGAACTTGAAACTCAAACGAGAAGTGAACTCGAACGGAATGTGTTCCCACGCAGCGGAATGAGCAACATTACTTCTTTCTTAAGCATGACTACGCCTATTAGAAATGAACAGAACGTTAGAGATAGAAATCACGGTTATTTAGATTATGTAGCCAAACTTTAACAAAACATCAGAAGAATAATTTGTCGCAGTAGAGCACAAGGTGGTAGAGCACAAGGCAATAGCGGATGAAACCGCATGCTCTATAAAGCTGATTCAATCTGTAAAGGAATGAACCTATTACTGACAAATAAAGAATCAATGCGCAAGGCACCTACTTCGTCTATCTCTGATAAACTTCTGATGCAATTAATTTTTGCACACCCAAGATACGCACATGTGGTATCCAATATATATACATCTTTTTACAGGTGTGCAAATGAAGAAAGTACAAACTGGATGTGCTGTCTATAGGAGATCGTGGGTGGCTAATGTTGTTGTCAGTTCTGATTGCACAGTTGCATGGGATGAGCGTGAGAAGGCCGTGATGTCAGCTTTTGCTGAAATGAACGTTGGTGAAGGTGAGAAAAATGCGTCACTCTAACGAAATGCCTTAGGATTCGATTTACAAGGTGCCTTTGCTTCTTAGGGCACCTTTGGCATTTTGTAAGGCAGTGTCACCTTTTTTGCCTGTCACAAAACGCGTGTAAAAACACAGTGTCATGATCTTTTTGCCTTTTCTTTGCTTGTGAGAATTTACTTGTATTTATGCAAAAAGTCATGTTTTATTTGTCTGTCTTATTTTACATGTATGCAGATTGTGCGAAACATGAGTAAAAATGGAGCATGAATGGAGGCAAATGGGATTTGGAAGAGTAGAGGAGATAAATCCAACACCCCCCTGTTGCATCAGAATATCCACTGAACTGATGAAGATTGTTGTTGCTGACATCTCCATAGCAGATGCACTGGTCCATGGTAGCTCGAATATACCTCATGACTCTTATGAGAGCCTTCCAATGGGTGATGCCAGGATTAGCCATATATTGGTTGAGTGAGATTACTGCAAAAGAGATATCCGGTCTTGCACAGACCATTGCATACATGAGAGATCCAAGTATCGATCAATAAGGATACTCTCTCATCTGCTCCTCTTCCTGCTTCGTCTTGGGACATTGGTCCTTTAACAAATGCAGGCCTAGATCCATTGGTGAGTGAGCTAATTTACAATTCATTAGATTGTATCTGTTAAGAACATTGTGAAGATACCTTTGTTGAGTGATGTAAATCAGTTGTCTCGCTCTGTCTCTGTGGATTTGAATGCCTAGACAGAAGTGAGCTTCGTCCAGATCAGTCATGTTGAACTCTGAAAGCAGTATCTGCTTAGCATCCTTGACCAAATTGGTATTGTTGTTGAAGAGCAACGTATCATCCATGTACAAGGTGATGATAATGAAGGATTGTGGCACTGACTTGGAATAGACGTTGCAATCAACAGTGCTTGGTTTGAATCCTTGTTCGATGAGGAATGTATTGATCCTCTAAAACCAAGCTCTGGCAGAGTGTTTCAAGCCATAAAGTGCTTTGTGGAGTTTACAGAAATCATTCATACTACTTTCCAGAACGTATCCTTTAGGCTGGATCATATAGATGTCTTCTTGTATAACTCCATTCAGATAGGCTGTTTTCACATCGAGTTCATGTACTTCGAGATCGGCAACTGCAGCATAAGACAGGAGCATTCAGGTCGATGAATGATCGAGTGTTGAACTGAAAGTCTCGTTGAAGTTGACGTTGGAAATCTGAGTGAATCCTTGTGCTACCAGTCTTGCCTTCCTTCGATCAATTGCTTCATTGGCATTGTATTTGATCTTGAAGATCCATTTGCAATCAATGATATTGCAGCCAATAGGAGCTTTGACTAGCGACCACATTTGGTTCTTGATCAAAGAGGAATACTCTCTGTCCATTGCTTCTCTCCAGAGATCAGAGTCTGGTTGGCTGAGTGCTTCTTCGATTCGTCGGTTCCTATATCAAGAGACACGTAGACTCAGGAGTGTACCTTGTGGGGTGTGTGCGCACTCGGCTTGACCTTCTGGGAGGATTTGGCTGATGAACCGCTCTTGGGACTTGTTGCTGGTTAGCAGCAACATCTTCATCTGATTCGCTGTCTAGAAGTAGGTCGACAATAGACACGCCTGAGCCAGAAGTCCGGACTGTTGTATCAATGGCAAGTGATGAAGGTTTTCCCGGAGCAATAATAGGCCTCTCTCCTATAATTTTGCCTTCCTCTGTATTGGGAAAGACATCTATGTCTTTTTTATCATATATAATTATATCTACATCTTGAGCACCCTGAAAGGCTATTAAGGCAGGAGCAGCTTGTTTTTTCGGGCCCTCGATTTCAGGCGTAATGCTTGCACCATTTTGTACATAAGTTCTGATCATTTCTTGCCGAAACCTATATACATCATCGGGAGTGTACAGCTCAAGAGTGAACTATCATCACAAAACACGTGAATCAACAACAATGATAGTAAAGAAATAAGAATCAGAATGAAAGGAACTACAAATGAACAAAATATTATCTTTTCAATATCTACATCGACTTGTAAATTATACCACCCAAAAGAGCTTTTTATTGTACAGGACAAACCATGCACAACTAAAAGTGTCCCTTTGTTGTACACACTGCATATATTAAATGAAAATTAGTAATATTATGACATAAAATTTATTTATACTATGATGATAGATTTAAACTAAAAAAAAATACATGCATATCAGAGATAAATTGTATATACTTTGAGAGATTGAATGGTTATCTCTCCAATTGAGATCGTCGTTGTCGATATTTCCCGAACGACATCAGGAAGTAGAGAATCAAATTCTCTATGTGTATTATTAGCTGAGTTTACTTTTACACGTAGAAAATTTGATACTTCGTCCTTATTTATCTTTACACAAAGAATGTTCAGGCTCCAATGCCGACTTCAATAATCAAAATAAAAATTAGAATCCATTTGAATAGGACTAATCATCCAAATTAAAGCAACAAAAACAAACTAGCAATCCTTATTTATTCTCATATGGAATCAAATAAAATTTTGCCACTCGACTACATTCAATGAAATATACAGCCCTTTCAAAATTGGCGTCTTTTGCCTTCACCACTCCCATAAAAAATGGACTCACAACAAAAACTACACCCTGAGAATAAGAACTAATATTATCATGTAAAAAGTTTCTGCTAGCTTCTACAATATCACAAAATTTGGGACCTAATCTATATCTTCTATTTGAATCTAGAAGAAAGAAATCAAAATAATTGCCGAGCTGATCAATTTTATCAGCTAAGTAGGTCTCGTATTGGTTATAATGGTCAAAATCAAAATAAACCTGATTAGAATCATATGGAATTCTAACAAAAATATTATGTAAAAGGAGAGAAAGGGATGTAGACACAATATTTATAGATTTTTCAAGTTATCATCACTTTTGGTGAAGAAACCTTATGAAGAACTGGATGAATAACAGGAGGAGAGGATGATTATGGGTCTGAATCAGATTGTCCAGCATCTGATTCAAAGCTCAAAAAAATGTGGATTCTCTTGCCAAGGATAACTCTAGGAGGCAGAGAAGCAGCTGGCCTTCGAGATCTAGCTTCTTTCGGGTAGCCTGCTTTCTTTTCCTCCTTGAGGTAGTTGGTAAGTCAGTTCTATCCAGAGGCAGGTCTCTGAAGGTGATGGTGTTATCCACATGAAGATTTGAATAACGTTCCCAAAGTTGTTTGAGAATAACAAAATCTTTAGGCATGATGGTAACACGCTTACCATGCACAGCCAAAAGACATGAATCCTCAAAAAACTGGGACATAAAGTCTTCTGTAGCACCATGTAAGGCCTGCATGGCTGTCACAACAAAACGAACATCAAGCCCAAGTGACAATGTGACATTTCTAACAGATTGGTTGAAAATAGCTCTAGAGATCAACAATTCAATTGATCTTTGGAGTCTTATTATCTCCCTCAGCCAGACCTGCTTTCTGCCACATCTATGGCCAGTACCAGAGGGAACACGGGCATGGGATGGCTGTAGAGAGGTAATGGCATGGGTAGTGGATTTCGTCCTAGCCATCATTCTCAGAATCATTCTTCTAGTGGTACAAAATCTGAAAAGTTGAAGACTATAAATATAGAAACTTTTTTTTATTGATACGAGCATTAGTTTAGATGATTGTACAGATTTTGATTCTGCACAAAATTGGGCATCGTTTATTGGCCCTATAACTATCAACATCCTTTCACTTTCTGATAAATTTCTTATCACATTGCCTATTTATAATATAAATAATATATTTTTTTGACACTATCAGATATATTGGATCTTTTTGATTTCACAGAGGCCATGACTCTTTGTATTTGGAACAAAGAGCTTCATGAATTTTTAGATATAATCGTTTATGATGCTGATGATCTTCTCCCTGGTGCTGACGATGCAAATAATGATGAGTTTTATTGAGGAAAAGATTGCTTGAAAATGGCTACGGAGGAAATGTGCAATAAAGAAGATGATCTAGCTTCTGAAGAGGAGTTTCTTAGAATTCAAAGTCAGCTTGGTTTTCCAAAACCAGCTGTCTATTCACCAATTATATTGACATCGAAAGGTGGACATAATATTGATGGACAGACAATAATCAAGGAAGACAAAGCCGAATGCATAAGTTTTGTATCTTATTATGTACTAGTAGATTCGTTATGTCAGATTATACACTGAAGCTTACCTTAAATTTCTTTCATTTTAGAAAACATTTTTCCTTGATGATTTCGCAATTTGTCAAGGAGGGCAGAGATCTTCTGCTGGAGAATTTTCAAGAGATCATGCACTGGGGCATTATCTGAAGTTCTTAAAGAATAATGAGATAAGTGTTGCCCATTCAAAGTTTCAACAACATGGTGAGACAATGATTGTGGCAATCAAGGCACTGTCTCATTTTCTTGGAGGACATGATTTTAATAAGGTGCATAGAACAATTTTTGTAAAGAAAACTATTGCACTTAAAATTTTAGGATATGGACCTGTGGATTTCATGCTTGGATCATCTCATTTTGCATTGTATGCTGCCTATGTTGATCTGAGTAAGCCTGAAAACTATGAGCTTTTGGATCCATACGAAAGAAAAAAATTGTTGCATGATTCAAAGTTGCAACTTTCATTAGAAAAAATATCGAAAGTAGAGTAGATTTTGCTCAGTTGTACTTTTTGTAAAAAATTTCATTTAATATACAAAATCTCATTTTGTATCTATTGCCTATTGGCTTGTATAAATTTGCATGCTTTTTGAAATTTTTTATAATCCGTGATTTTGTATGACAAATTTGGATTCTTTTGTAAAACCATTGGAAAAGTTGCAGTATATAGCGTTCTTTGTGCTAGTCCCTCCATGTTGTGTACTTTTATGAAATGCCGCTCTTGCTTGCCAAAGAGATTTTTCCATTCCTTGTGATGACCATATGCTAAGACCTCCGCTATTTCTTGCAAAGAATGTCGCATGATGCCGTAATATGTGCTGCATGTCATAAAAACATAATTTAAATCAGTACCAAAAGTATGTAAATTAATTGCACATATTTGTCAATAGTAGTGTAACATCGAAATCTTACCATATAATGTGTTATATGATCTACATGTCATGCACTTTGAACTGCATTTACAAATTCACTAGTTCTTTTATATATCATTTGTACATCAATAATTAAAAATTTATCTTTTCTCAAGCATTTCACCATGTTCTCTAATTTTTTCCAAACTTCTACTTTGTGTATATGGATAGAACCTTCTTCTTTAAAATCTTGAGTTGCAGCTATAATCTCTTTCCAAACTGAGTATTGAATCTTGGATTGTTTTTCAGAATAGTTTGATAAAAAATTGCGAGCATTGGATCCTCCAATGCTCGGCTTGCATGGAATATTTCTTGTTTTACCTGAGCTTGTCATCATTTTTTATTTTAACATAGCCTTTGTGTAAGCATGCTTTAGACAACACATCCTCTAATATGAAAATAGCTTCCTTTGCAGATGCCTCTGCCTCGGAATTCCATGCAAACAAGATGTAAAGATATACTTTTTTTCTATTATACACACCTCTGCATGCAATGTACAGATATGAACATTCTCAAGAGAAACTGGTAGTATGGGTTTCCAATTAGGATCTTCTCGATCTCTTGATATTCTTGTACTCCTTGTCATGTCTTTTGTTGTCTTCATGCAATACAAACAAGGGTGTTTAGAGTTAGTGCCATGGGTTAATGTCTTCAGATCTCCTTCTAAATGCCATTCTATGTTGAAAGTGCCAATTCTGGGAATATTGAGTGGAACTCCCTCCATCTGATTTTTTATGGTGGCAGAATATGACATTCTATTAAATATCCATGAGAGAATGTCATGGTCTTCTTTCATCACCTATAAGAGAAAAAAAAAAAAGTGATTTAGCCTCATAATATTAACACAGAGAAGATTTGCCAAATGAAATCCATATTAAAATGATTATTCCTATTGATTATGCGAAAGAACTGCTATACCTGAAATGCTGCCAACCACCCGATATCATTTTCTGATTGAAAACTGAAGTTCAGGCCTTCTGAGTCTTCTGAATTTGAAAGTGCTCCATTCATGATCCTAAGACTGATTCTCTCCATTTTTTGTCCTTTTATAATTTCAGACTCATCTAACTGGAGAACAACTATCAACTTGTTATTGAGATTCTCGTTTGTAATACTATAAAATTTTATGATGAATGTTAGTAGCTGATTAATATCAATAAATAAATTGGTAGAATTGTTATATGCTAGGCATTCTCCTTTCGAGCAATACACTTCATTGATATGAGAAAAATTACCAACTCTTATCTACATACCTTGCTTTAACATGTCTCTCTGTTCTTTAAGATGAAATCGTCCTAGGATTGGAAACTTCTTAATACTTACCTATGCAAATGCCTCATGTATCATCTTAAACATTGTTGCATATGCTTCTCTACTGATGCTAGAAAAATCACATGCCCCCTTAACCAATGTAGCGTCTAATATTTTTCCAAAAATGTCAGTAGAAATTATGACACTCATAGTATTCACAGCAGCATAATAAGCAAATCAACATAAAGTTGAAATGAATAAATAACAAAACTAGTGTTTCTAAATGAATCAAAAAGTTCAAGCAATATTGAATACCAAACAAGCTATAACCTACTTGAATGCACGGATTTGTCTTTTTCTATGACCTCCTCTAGATGATAGATCACATATATCCTTGTTTACTAGTCTTTTTCTCTTGTTGCTTCGGACCTTTCTGTTGAGCACATCCATATCTTTAACAAGGGACAAATATGAGATACGCATGGATTGAAATGCAGTTTTTATCTCATCATTACTAGTTGTATAATGATGCAAAGAAGATTTCAACCTTTGGATCTCCTTCTTGAGCATCTCATTTTCATCCAAACAAGTTTTCAACTTTGTAGATTTTTCTTCGCACTCCTTTGATATTTTCCTTGATTCCTCTTCCAAATAATGTATTCTTTCGTCCAAACTTCCACAAATGATTTTCAACAATGCGTCAGTCATTTTGTACCGTAAGTGATTCTGCAGCATTAGGAGGATATGAAATAGCAACAAGAAGATTCAAAGCAATTGTACAACAAAAAAGCATCACTGTGCAAATAAACACTCAACCGGCTACCTTTTGCCAAAGATTTACAAACAACTTCCTAGCTACTCATGTCCTACAAAAGCATGAAGGATTGCTAGGGATTTCATCCTTGAAAAGATCGTCGATAGAGGTGAAACCATACAATCGGTCCATCACCTCCTATCTAGGGAAAAAGATGTGTTTCTGATGGCCAAGTCGTTATTTATCCAATTTAGACAAGGTCGTCCGAAAATGAAACCTCTCAGCCTTCGGAAAAAGGATTTCAAAAAGAAAACAAAGAGCTCGAGACATTGCCATCATTGCCAGGACATGGTATCATTGGAATAGGGGGCAGCAGAGTGGACGCCTAGGAAGTCCAAAAGCAGATCAACGACTTCATCAAGGGCAACCTTCACCTAGAATTAAAGAAAGATAAGCTAACTCACCTGACCATAGCGACCACTGCGTACTTTCGCGGGCTCAAGCAACAAGAAGATTCAGAGCAATAGGAACATTTGAAACAAGAACATGAGTGTCATGTTGAGTTTGGTCCATTGGAAGATCCGGGTGATGAGTTGGAACACAATCCATCAGGAAAGATACCGGGCACAATGAACTACCAGGAATGAGGAACACAATCCGTCAGGAAAGAAATTGGACACAACGAACTACCAGGAATGGGATCGATGACGTGGACAATCCATATTGATATGAATCTTGGCATGGATGTGGACACATAGATAAATTAACGATAGTACATAGAATATGCATCTTTTACTGTTCTTCTCTTTTTTTCTAGACTAAGCGACTAGTGATTAAAGCGTTCTTGGCAATCATATGATCTTAGGTGTTACTTATTGTTATTCTGTATCTTTGATTATGAATATAATGCAATGATCCTATTACGTACTAAGTGACTGCTGCGATTCGTGTTCTTCAATTTGAATGACTTCTGATAATTCAGGTGTTCTTCAATTTATGCTATTAATGCGTGATTACAAAGAGAAACTTCAAAGGTTTATGGTCCCACATTCTCCGCACGATCAGTAATCATTAAACGTATTATACAAGTAACTACCCACTACTAATCATCGCAAGTAAATAACTTGTGCAAGAAGGAGCGGATCGATATGTCGCAGAAGACCGGGTGGATCGTCTTTGAGCCTAGGAGTGTAGAGTGCTTGGAGGAGAGAATTATGGTGACTGGTCTTGGAGAATGTGCTTGCTCTTGCCAAGAGCGAGGCTCTGGCAGATCGCGGCTTGGAATGGAGACCAAACCAACTCGCGTAGCCACGACAGCACTAACAGAGAAACATCAAGCTTTTGACGAAAGATCCATGCAAGCCTATACAATGATTTGCTTGTCGTTGAGCAGCATTGTGGGTTCACAAGTGCAGGAGGAGGAAACCATGCCCATAGGTTGTCTGGACGCAACTCAAGAACCTGTATCAAGGCAGTGGACTGGGGTCGTGCATCTTGTTGCAAAGAGAGTTGACACACTTGCAATTGGGAGAAGGCGGCGGCGATCAATGTATATGCTGAGCGATTTAGGTAGACTGCCAGAAAATTAGCTGCTATGGGATTTCGTATTGAAGAAAGCAGCTCACGTGTTATTTTCTTGGGCAGGGCTACCATCTTTCTTTGAGGTCCCTGATTGCAT